>JASGXE010018790.1:0-14450 GCA_030068105.1 Sinentomon sp. SZTP_YWyxl
CGAATCACACAGAGTTCAAAAAACAAAAACAAAAAACAACCAGCCTTATAATATCGTATGGTGGTTCAACCGAACCCAAAATAACAGCAAAAATCAAGCGCTATAGGTACATCTAGCGTGGAAGTAGCTAGTGAACGTTTACGAATCGCGATCAAAAGGTGCAAACATGCAGTGAGGGCCATCAAGTCCTAGCTTTTATCGCTCGGGGAAATGCAATGCATACGCAGTTTAGCAGCATAGTTCCTTTTTCATTAATGCGAGGTAGAGTCGGTAGTTTGTACCAACGCTGATATCATTGTCAGCCGATTTTGACATGCGTGGTGTATGACAGACTTTTATCATCCGCTAGGTACCTACTGCAATCTGCTCAAGGAGTTTCAAAAATTAACAAAGCTGACATATCTAACAAAAATTTGATCACAGTTATTCGTGAAGAAGCGTTTTCGCCGGCAAGATTCAGCCACACTCTGCAGGATCTGATCTTCCCCGGCAGTATCTTTATCTGAATCGATAAAAACCAAAACTTCGTAATACGAAGGCTGTTCAATAATAATTATTGTCCCTGATATAGTTCAAGTGGGGCTAGACAGTTGAAACTTGGCACACATCTTAAGCCATCTTTAGCTAGAAACCTTGCACAGTGGCACTTTCCTGCAACCTCCAGATCAACTCCTTTCTGCAGTCGAAGGGGAGAGTCTCCTCCTGCACCAACAGTCAATTTCTTGATCCTGCTTCAAGTCGTTGGCGATGATTGCCCAGTGCTGCTGTTGTCAACATGGACAAGTCGTGGATGCATTTTAACGTGGATGCCAAACTCCAGAGAGGTTGGCAAGGAAAGTTTAGGCACATGTTCACCATCCCCAATGGAGAAAGAGGTGACCGTGATCACTCCAGAAAGCGAGGTGATTTGCTCAGTCATTTTGGAGGTCATCGAAGTGACCATCACCGACTGCACGGAATAAGAAGGAACCATCACTGGCAGCTGAATTTATCAATTTTCTAAAAAGACATGGTGAGAAATAAGGAAAAATGCTGAGAATTGATAACCTGAGGGTTTCTTTCTTTTCCGTGCCAATGCCCATTCACACAGCAGTCCAGCTGCCACACACAAACTTGCCACATCACGACTTGAAATACCTGGTATGACCACAGAATTTACTTGATTTGGGATGCTCCAACTTCTGCCAATTCCGCTAAATGAAAATCCATCACCACTTTCAAAGCCCAACCCACTTGATAGTGTGATCAGAGACTGACTGTTTGGCCAAGGGAGGCTGTTGCCATCAACGGTGGCAGGAACGTGATTCGCAGATCGCACAGTTGTGCCACTGTGAAGGTTTCTTGGCTAAAGGTGTGTGCAACGTATCAACTGTCTAGTCCCACTAGAACTATATCAAGGACAATAATTTTTGAACAACCCTCGTCTACCCGAAAGATCGCCATTGTGATGGTACGGCGTCGAAAAAGGAGTTGTAACGATAGCAATATCCAGCGCCAGCCAAAAGTCCCGGGTCAATCACTCTGCAAGTTTGGGTGACTGCAATTTTTGCAATTATTTATCTTTCCACATTCCATGTTCTGATTTCGGCTTTTATCTTTCGGTTGATCCCCTGCAATTCGGTAGCCAATTCAAGCACTCCGGAATTGTACGAGTGCAGTTGTTTTCTTCTGGGCAAACAAAAGCATCAACGGGGTTGCTTCGTGACTATTAGCAGCCCTGTATAAGGTAATGCTTGGTTTTCTGGGACAAGAGTGGTTTATGCCCACACTTTATAATTTTGCGGTAATCCCACCATGTGGAAGCAAAACAGGACTGTGTGTTTTGTTGCCTGAACGAAGTACAGCATGACCTCCCCTTCGACGAGTAACTCCGTGGCTTCACGACCTTGTGGCCTTTCCCTGGATGAAGAACTGCATAGCCTCTCAACTGGACGACGACCGGCATGACACACCCCTTGGACGTTGATTGGTCTCCCTCTCTGGACGAGGGAAAAAGCCTCTTCCCAAAAAGCCTCCCAAAGCCTCCACCCAAAAAGCCTCCCAAAGCCTCCACCCAAAAGCCTCTTCCCTTGCATAAAGCTCTTCCCTGGACGAATAAAACGGAATGGATTCTCAACCTGCACACGTAACTGCATTGCCTTTTATTTGGACGAGTAGCCATTTTTGGCTGCTCTCCCTGGACGAGGAACTCAGCATGGCCCCTGGACAGGAAATTTCACTGCCTCTCCCCTGGACAAGGAACGGCATTGCCTTTCCCAGGGCGAGTAACTGCATGACCTCTTTCTGTGGAAGAGATGACTGAAAACGGGCATTATTTTGGAAGTTTTCCATCGAGAAAATTCGGGTAAAAGATCTCAATGTTTCCCAACAGTTGACAAAGTTTTTTGCAAAGTCGGCGATGTTCCAATGCCCTTATCTTCGTATATGGCCAAGCAGATGGTAAGTAAGACTTTCAGAGGATTTCGGCTAAGTGCATGAAAAATGCGAGCCATCGATGAAACTTTTGCTTCCACCGCAATAATCGTGTAGAGTATAGGTATGTTGTAAATTTGGCTAACATGCGGCGTCGGCGAAGATTTTGCAAGCATTATTGGAAAAGCGTTGTCAGCGACAAGGAATTTTCTTCCTTTTATTGTGATTCGAAGAAATGTCACGACATAATTCTTGCTGGTGGTAGAGACATGGAATTGCTCATTACAGACAGGTCGGTCGGCTGCAGTTGCTGTTGAAAAACTGATCCGTCGAGATTTGGATTTCCGGTGTCCATTCTGTCCGCAGCGTCCTTGCTGTTGGAGCCAGCAATTTTTCCCGTCATCCCGGATTCCAATTCAGACGGTCGCTTCCGTTTCTGGCGTCGTTTTCCCTCACCCTCCTTGTCGTCCTCCCTGAAACGACTGACTCCGCCCTGTGGCTCCCGGTTTCCGTCAAATTCGATGTCCTGTGCGCCATCGTTGGCCGAACTGTCGCTGTCCTCATCGTTCGCGGACAGTGCGGGCGCTATCCTGTTCCCACCGCAGTTCACAGGCGCCTGCGTCGGCTGAAGCAGAGAGTTCCGAGCCTGTGTCGACCAATCAGCTGGAACGACGGTCGGGAAGTCCCTCCCAATGTCCTGAAAATTTGAAGTCTGTATGTCCTGTTGTTTGGTGAAGATTGAGGCCGACTGCGGTGGCCACCGGTCGTGTTTACGAAGGTTGCCGAACGCTCCGGTCAAGAAACCTGACAGGTCGGAGGCCAGTGATCCATTGCCAATCCCAGGCAGAGGTTGCGCCATGAATGCGGAGGATAGTAAGGAGTTGAAGTCAAAGGGTGCTGTCGGATTGAGCATGGTCTTGCTGGCGACCTGATTCTGGAAGAAATCGATGCTGCTGTGGCTGAATGCCTTTGTTGTTATTGAGTCGGGGCCAACTGCCGAGCTTGTTGTTGGTGAGCATAGCTGACGAATTGTGTCCATCGAATGCTGGTCGCCCAGTGGCGACCGCGAGTCTTGTTCATCCTCCCCAATATCACCATCCCCATCCATGTCCCCATCCTCCAAATTGCCACCATCTTCCCCAAGCGGGTCATCACCGATGATCTCCCTGCCATCATCCCCTCCATCGTGGCACCACATCTGCCTCATCTCAGAGCGTTTGTTCTTCATCAGGTTCTTGTACTCCGAGATCCGCATCTTCTTACCGTCGACAATGCACGTTCGCTTCGGTCGCGGTCTGTACCTGTAGTCTGGGTGTTTCTCCATGTGCTGCTTCGACAGTCGAGATTGTTCCTCGTAGTAGGGTTGCTTTTCGGAACTGGTCATCACTTTCCAGCGTGCTCCTAAACAATCGAAGTGGATTAAGAAAGGGAAACCAATTCACGACGATGACAACATTTTGATATCTCTTCGTCTGTACAGTCACCTAAACGATAAAATGAATCCCACGATCCAATGTAAGTACTTAAGGGAGTCCTTGTTGTTTCTGTGAGTACACAGGTAGAGAAAAAATGCACAGTCACAGAAACAATAATGACTCCCTCAACACAACTACCTGCACTGAATCCTGGGATTCATTTTATCGTTTCTGCAACTGCAATGTTTGGCATCATGGATGTGTCTTGCCTGGCCGCGGCTGCAGGCACCCTCTCGTGGGGATGTACAGCACGTTACAAAAAACCTGTTACATATACAGGGGGAATGGGAGATGGTGATTTCCATTTGCAAAATACTTGTTACACACATGGAGGCATAATGGAAGAAGGTGATTTCCTTTTGCAAATTACTTGTAACACATATGGCTTAAATGGTTCGCTGGTTGTCCCATCTAAGCCAATATGTGTAACAAGTATTTTGTAAAAGGAAGTCACCTTCTTCCATTACGTCTCCATATGTGTAACAAGTATTCTGCAAATGGAAATCATCATCTCCCATTTCCCCTGTATATGTAACAGGTTTTTTGCAACGTTCTGTATTCACACATTGCGGCCATGGGGCAGCCACACATGCAGTCACTTGATCGCCAGACGGCGATCGATGCGCACCATGCGGCGCACAATAGTGAATCGTCATAAATCGGTTTCAAAATTCGCCAAATCAAATCAAGCATTTCATTCAGTTGGGTGCAAATGAGAAATTCAATCAAAAGCTGCAATTTGCTCGGGTTTAAAATGATGTGTGTTGCAACGTTCGAATTAGTTAGGCGCAAATGAGTGAATTCAGAAGCTGCAATCAGCAGAGATTTGAAATGATATGTGTTGCATAACCTTCAAATTAGTTAGGCGCAAATGAGTGAATTCAGAAGCTGCAATCAGCAGAGATTTAAAAATGATATGTGTTGCATAACCTTCAAATTAGTTAGGCGCAAATGAGTGAATTCAGAAGCTGCAATCAGCAGAGATTTAAAATGATATGTGTTGCATAACCTTCAAATTAGTTAGGCGCAAATGAGTGAATTCAGAAGCTGCAATCAGCAGAGATTTAAAATGATATGTGTTGCATAACCTTCAAATTAGTTAGGCGCAAATGAGTGAATTCAGAAGCTGCAATCAGCAGAGATTTAAAATGATATGTGTTGCATAACCTTCAAATTAGTTAGGCGCAAATGAGTGAATTCAGAAGCTGCAATCAGCAGAGATTTGAAATGATATGTGTTGCATAACCTTCAAATTAGTTAGGCGCAAATGAGTGAATTCAGAAGCTGCAATCAGCAGAGATTTGAAATGATATGTGTTGCATAACCTTCAAATTAGTTAGGCGCAAATGAGTGAATTCAGAAGCTGCAATCAGCAGAGATTTGAAATGATATGTGTTGCATAACCTTCAAATTGGTTAGGCGCAAATGAGTGAATTCAGAAGCTGCAATCAGCAGAGATTTGAAATGATATGTGTTGCATAACCTTCGAATTAGTTAGGCGCAAATGAGTGAATTCAGAAGCTGCAATCAGCAGAGATTTGAAATGACGTGTGTTGCATAACGTTCAAATTAGTTAGGCGCAAATGAGTGAATTCAGAAGCTGCAATCAGCAGAGATTTAAAATGATATGTGTTGCATAACCTTCAAATTAGTTAGGCGCAAATGAGTGCATTCAGAAGCTGCAATCAGCAGAGATTTAAAATGATGTGTGTTGCATAACCTTCAAATTAGTTAGGCGCAAATGAGTGAATTCAGAAGCTGCAATCAGCAGAGATTTGAAATGATATGTGTTGCATAACCTTCAAATTAGTTAGGCGCAAATGAGTGAATTCAGAAGCTGCAATCAGCAGAGATTTGAAATGACGTGTGTTGCATAACGTTCAAATTAGTTAGGCGCAAATGAGTGAATTCAGAAGCTGCAATCAGCAGAGATTTAAAATGATATGTGTTGCATAACCTTCAAATTAGTTAGGCGCAAATGAGTGCATTCAGAAGCTGCAATCAGCAGAGATTTAAAATGATGTGTGTTGCATAACCTTCAAATTAGTTAGGCGCAAATGAGTGAATTCAGAAGCTGCAATCAGCGAGAGATTAAAATGATGTGTGTTGCATAACGTTCGAATTAGTTAGGCGCATATGGGTGAACTCAGAAGCTGCTATCAGCAGAGATTTAAAATGATGTGTGTTGCACAACGTTCAAATTAGTTCGGCGAAAATGAGAAAATCAATCAAAAGCTGCAATCTGCTGGGATTTAAAATGATGTGTGTTGCATAACGTTCGAATTAGTTAGGCGCATATGGGTGAACTCAGAAGCTGCAATCAGCAGAGATTTAAAATGATGTGTTGCATAACGTTCGTTCCAGTATTGCAACACGGATTCTGGCCTATTTATTGAAGAAGTGATTCGAACAGGCCAGGCAGAGAGATACTAACCGAGTACTTTGGATATGTTTGAGTTGTGCATGTCAGGGCAAGCCTTCAAAATCTTCCTCCGTTCGTCCTTTGCCCAGACCATGAACGCGTTCATCGGTCGCTTGATGTGCTGCTGCCTGTTGCTGCCACCTTCTTCGCCGTGGTCTCGTTTCGGTTGACGAATTATTTTTGCTGCGAACATTTTCTCTGAAATTGAAACCAATTAGACAAGTCGGAAACTTTCATTTCTATGTACAAACTGTCGGCAACGAAATCTTCCATTCAGGGGGCGACAAGCTCGTGAAATCAAAACAAAAAAAACTACCCGCAGTATTGTAACACTGTAACTCACCCTCAGGTTCAACTCAACAGCAAATTCAGTGAACAGATTTGTGTTGCAAAAAATTTATATCAACACACAACGCTTATTCATTTTCCATTGTTGCGAAAGATGCATTCGTCTGCTGAATTGGCTAATGAATTCAATCTGCGAGCAGGGCAATAGAAACCTATTTGTCTATTGCTATGCTGGGAGTGAGTTGTGATGGGGAAAACGGCCATTTTATGCGTTGGCAGCATAGTGGTGGCGGAATAAATGCTCGCAAACGTGCTATTTTCCCATTTAAGTGTTGCCTCCGAAACCTTTTTTCTGTCTTTTTACTCTTATGCAGGCAGTAGAAATTCAAGCACCAGATTGCAACAAAACTTTCTGGAGCTGAAAAATTTTGACCTCGGTTAATAAGAGGATGTTTATTTCTGCAGAATGGAGTGTTTGCAAAAATATGAAAAATCTCTTCCGACGCTACATTTTCAAAAATCCTTGCCGGAAACTTTAACCTTTCATTTAGTTAGGCGTAATGGAGTTGAATGAATAAAAAATAACTATGCACTCAGCTTATTTTTCTGTGATGTGTGTTGGCATAACCTTTCATTTAGTAAGGCGTAATGGAGTTGAATGAATAAAAAATAACTATGCACTCAGCTTATTTTTCTGTGATGTGTGTGGCATAACCTTTCATTAGTTAGACGTAATGGAGTTGAATGAATAAAAATAACTATGCACTAAGCTTATTTTTCTGTGATGTGTGTGGCATAACTTTCATTTAGTTAGACGTAATGGAGTTGAATGAATAAAAATAACTATGCACTAAGCTTATTTTTCTGTGATGTGTGTGGCATAACCTTTCATTTAGTTAGGCGTAATGGAGTTGAAATGAATAAAAAATAACTATGCAATCAACATATTTTTCTGTGATGTGTGTGGCATAACCTTTCATTTAGTTAGGCGTAATGGAGTGAATGAATAAAAAATAACTATGCACTCAGCTTATTTTTCTGTGATGTGTGTGGCATAACCTTTCATTTAGTTAGGCGTAATGGAGTTGAATGAATAAAAAATAACTATGCACTCAGCTTATTTTTCTGTGATGTGTGTGGCATAACCTTTCATTTAGTTAGGCGTAATGGAGTTGAATGAATAAAAAATAACTATGCACTCAGCTTATTTTTCTGTGATGTGTGTGGCATAACCTTTCATTTATAGTTAGGCGTAATGGAGTTGAATGAATAAAAAATAACTATGCACTCAGCTTATTTTTCTGTTATGTGTGTGGCATAACCTTTCATTTAGTTAGGCGTAATGGAGTTGAATGAATAAAAAATAACTATGCACTCAGCTTATTTTCTGTGATGTGTGTGGCATAACCTTTCATTTAGTTAGGCGTAATGGGTTGAATGAATAAAAAACTATGCACTCAGCTTATTTTTCTGTGATGTGTGTGGCATAACCTTTCATTTAGTTAGGCGTAATGGAGTTGAATGAATAAAAAATAACTATGCACTCAGCTTATTTTTCTGTGATGTGTGTGGCATAACCTTTCATTTAGTTAGGCGTAATGGAGTTGAATGAATAAAAAATAACTATGCACTCAGCTTATTTTTCTGTGATGTGTGTGGCATAACCTTTCATTTAGTTAGGCGTAATGGAGTTGAATGAATAAAAAATAACTATGCACTCAGCTTATTTTTCTGTGATGTGTGGCATAACCTTTCATTTAGTAAGGCGTAATGAAGTTGAATGAATAAAAATAACTATGCACTCAGCTTATTTTTCTGTGATGTGTGTAGCATAACCTTTCATTTAGTAAGGCGTAATGGAGTTGAATGAACTAAAGTAACGATGCAATCAACTTATTTTTCTGTGATGTGTAGCACAACCTTTCATTTAGTAAGGCGTATAATGGAGTTGAATGAATTCAAAATAACTATGCACTCAGCTTATTTTTCTGTGATGTGTGCAGCATAACCTCTCATTTAGTTAGGGGTAATGGAGCTGAATGAACGAAAAGTAACGATGCAATCAACTTATTTTTCTGTGATGTGTAGCACAACCTTTCATTTAGCAAGGCGTAATGGAGTTGAATGAATTCAAAATAACTATACAATCAGCTTATTTTTCTGTGATGTGTGCAGCATATAACCTCTCATTTAGTTAGGGGTAATGGAGCTGAATGAACGAAAAGTAACGATGCAATCAACTTATTTTTCTGTGATGTGTGTAGCACAACCTTTCATTTAGTAAGGCGTAATGGAGTTGAATGAATTCAAAATAACTATGCAATCAGCTTATTTTTCTGTGATGTGTGCAGCATAACCTTTCATTTAGTTAGGCGTAATGGAGCTGAATGAACTTAAAATAACTATGCAATCAGCTTATTTTTTGTGATGTGTGCAGCATAACTTTTCATTTAGTTAGGCGTAACGGAGCTGAATGAATTCAACAACAACATTTACCGGTGATGTGTGTATCATAACCTTTCGGCGTAATGGAGCTGATTGAACTTAAAATGACTATGCAATCAGCTTATTTTCCTGTGATGTGTGTGGCTAACCTTTCATTTAGTCAGGCGTAATGGAGCAGAAGAAATTCAAAATATCTATGCAATCAGCTTATTTTTATGTGATGTGTGTAGCATAACCTTTTATTTAGTTAGGCGTAATGGAGCTGAATTAATTCAAAATAACTATGCAATCAGCTTATTTTTCTGTGATGTGTGTAGCATAACCTTTCATTTAGTTAGGCGCAATGGAGCTGAATGAATTCAAAATAACTATGCAATCAGCTTATTTTTCTGTGATGTGTGCAGCATAACTTTTCATTTAGTTAGGCGTAACGGAGCTGAATGAATTCAAAACAACATTTTACGTGATGTGTGTATCATAACCTTTCGGCGTAATGGAGCTGATTGAACTTAAAATAACAATGCAATCAGCTTATTTTTCTGTGATGTGTGCAGCATAATCTTTCATTTAGTTAGGCGTAATGAATGAATGAATTCAAAATGTCTATGCAATCAGCTTATTTTCTTGTGATGCGTGTTGCGCGACATTTTTATTTGGTTGGAATGGAGCAGAAGAAATTTAAAATAACGATGCAATGAGCTTTTTTTGTTCGCATGTGTGTTGCAAAATCTTTTATCTTTTTTCAAAATCATAAACATTCCCGAGGGTGAAACTTCAACTGGTCGTATCACTCGAAATCGCACCCGTTGGACTCAAAGGTTTTGCGTTCCTGTGTGAGGTGCTCAGTCGTGTGATGATCTGCCTTTGTCTGACGACTCTTTTCTAATCCTCAACAAGTCCTCGCTTAAAACGACATATTCAATACTCCACAATCACTCAAAAAAATCTGGATGTGATGTGAAATTACTCCAGAATTTTTGAAGGCTCAAACAAGCCAGTTGAATTTATGCATGCGAATCAAAATTAGACACCAGCTTTTATGAGTGGCGTTGCTTTGGCTAGAGTTTTACAAGCAAATCAGTACTAACCACCACAGGTTTCCTTGAAATCAGTGCAGCAGTCGCTCAGCTTCATACATGCGTGATCACAGTAGCAAGGTTTTTCACTCGGATCTTCCACTATTGCGTTTATAGTTCCTTTTTGAACAACACAAGAACTGTCTCTTCCAGTGCAACACAGGCCTGATTCCTTGCAGCTGCCTCGTCCATGGCCAGGAGCTGGGGCAACGGCTGCTAATAACAGCACTTGGGACAGAGACAACACGTGTCCCCAATCTATTTTAATAGCAGCCATGTTCACCTGTATTCTGCAACTGAAAATGTAGGTACACTTTAAGACCTGTTAAGACACACGTTAATTTGTTCACATATATCACAGTTTAGGAAAGTTAACAGAGACTAATCGATGCGATTAGTAACTGGAGCAGTGATTAATGGTTCAACTGGAGCGACCTTTTTCTTCCAGGCCGTTTGGGAAAGTAGGAAAAAGCAATCTTTATAAGGTATTCGTAGGCGGGCAAAAGCTGTTATGGGATACGACATGCATTCAGCTGTTTTTGTCTCTGGAATTTCGAAGCAAACTTTCGAAGCTTCGCTCGGTAACTGATGGTGTATGTCGTGAAGAAAACAACTGCCAGGCAAAACCTTTCAACCTGAACCATATTTGTAGAACATAAACCTACTGCGTAGTTGCTTAGGGGCTATACAGGCCTGCCGGTTTTCAGCTAACGTTTCTGAGAATGTGATATTTTGAACAGGCTTTTTATGGGGACGTTTACTGGTGACAATATTTCCAGACATGCCGCGTGGTTAAAGAAAGGAAACATTTTCCACAGGTAACATTTTTAATTTAGAAACCTCTTTTTGCTCCATCAGGAAATATTTGAGGCAGGGGAAAATTGATCCAGGATGCATTTGCGATATGAGGAGCATTTTCCACAGAAAATTGTAATTGAATTGAATTTATTGTACTTTCAGGGTGCTACCCTATATCGTACACACTCGTTAGATTGACAATTAGGTTGACAATGGAAAAGTGAACTATTGAACTAATATCAATCATAGACAAAGAAATACAAATGCATTATATGTGTAATCGTACACGAGACAGCAAGAAACGACACGGAACACAAAAACAGTTACACAACAGGGTCAGTTTGCATTAAGCCACCTGCCAGGCGGCGGCGAAGGGTGTCCCCCGTCAGCGGGGACGAAAGGACGGCGGCCGGGAGACCATTCCATTCCTTTACTGCTCTTCCAAGAAAGGAAAATTTGCCGACATCTTTTTTGAACGACAGCTGCCTGACCTTAAGCGAGTGATCATAGCGAGCATAGAAGGAAGGGAACTGGATGTGGGTCAAAAATTCTCCCCATCCTCCAGAATTTCTAAGAACTTTATAGAAACTCAAGATCCGCTGTTCGCTCCTTCTCTCAGCAAGGCTTTTCCACCCCAGTTTTCCAATCATTTCGGTGACACTGTGCCTCCTTCTATAATCCCCAATCACAAAACGGGCAGCTTGGCGCTGTATGCGCTCAATGGTTCGAACCTGAGTGGAAGTTCGAGGGTCCCACGCACAGGATGCATATTCTGTGATTGGCCTCACTAAAGACAGGTAGGCTAATTCCCGGATTCTACGTGGACATTTCCTATAATTTCTCTTCACAAAATAAAGCGCTCTGGAGGCCTTCTTGGTAATCATATCAACATGAGCAGCCCAGTCAAGATTTCTTGTCAATTTGATTCCCAAATAAACGACATCCTTACAAGGGGAGAGGGTAACTCCTCTCAGCACATAGTTGAAAGCCTGATCATAAGCAGTGGCCGCAAAGTGGATGAAGGAGCATTTTTGGGCATTTAAACTCATTTTAGAGGAAACACACCACTGTGAAATAGACTCCAAATCCTGCTGCAAGGCAGTACGATCATCATCTGAATCAACCTGCCTGTACACAATACAGTCGTCCGCAAAAAGTCGAATTTTTGAGTTGACCTTCGAGCAGAGGTCGTTGACATAAATTATGAAGAGCAACGGCCCAAGTATACTACCTTGCGGAACCCCTGAGTTCACTGCGAGTGGCTCTGAAATATGGCCATCAATTCTCACAACCTGAGTACGGCCTGTAAGGTATCCCCGCAGCCAACACAGAGTAATGGAATCAATACCCATAAAAGCTAGCTTCTCAAGCAACAAAGTATGGCTAACCACATCAAAGGCCTTTGCAAAATCGATCAATACAGCATCAATTCTCAACCCCCGGTCCAGAGCCAAAGAAACTTCTTGGGTGAAACCCGTTAGCTGGGTTGTACAAGAAAAACCTTGCTGAAAAATACTTGCTGAAAAGGGGAGGGGACATTTGCAAGGAAATATTTGTTGATATGGACATCTGTGAACATATGGACATCAAAACTTTTGTGATTTAATCATACTGACGAATACGAAAAGGTCGGCATGTTCCAAAATTTTATCGCAGACGTTCCGCTCCACAAGACTCACTAAAACAGTGAGTCGCGTGATTAAACTTTACATAAGCCTTTGTCGTAGTGCAACTTCACTTCTGCTTTTGTCCACTGCATTGCTGATGAACAACAAAATGAAATGGTAATTGTTAAAGATGGATTTAAGTGGTCTCACAGGTGGCAAATGCTCAAAATGTTTGCTCGGTGATTTTGCAGGTTTTAAACATGCGAATTGACTTTGGGAACGGTGTTTGATAACTAACAGAGAGGTAATTACCTTTTTGTTTGTCCCTTATTTACCGATTACCTTGAAGACTATGGTATCAGTAAGGTACAAGGGTATACCCTTGTACCTAGTCAAAATGGACAAACAAAAAGGTTCTTACCTCTCTGTTTGTTGATAGGTATGCAGCGTGATGTATTTTTGTTTAGCATTCTTAATGGAAATTAATGCCGATGAGAAATTGAATTTTTTCATACGGTTAGAAAAAGACATCGCCATTACCAAGTGCGACAAACCATCTCATGTGTGTGTAAGAACCTCACGTAAAGTCGACTTTAGGGAATGGACTTGCGCCGACTACCGATGCACACATTTGCAAAGA
Organism: Sinentomon sp. SZTP_YWyxl; assembly: GCA_030068105.1. Lineage (NCBI taxonomy): Eukaryota > Metazoa > Arthropoda > Protura > Sinentomata > Sinentomidae > Sinentomon > Sinentomon sp. SZTP_YWyxl. The sequence continues at coordinate 13,164 of JASGXE010018790.1, forward strand.
AATTATAAACAACAAAAAAAGCAAACCAGGAATTGAATGTGAAAGAATTCCAAAACATAAACGTGAAGCGTATTGCACTTCGGTTGCATCTTCCAACATATTGAGAAATTCCAATGGCCTGGCATGCGCAGGACCACCAAATTTTCACACAGCATGCTCCAATTTCACACGTACTTGCATGACTGTCGTTAGTTTTGCAGGCCTTTGCGGCATTTAGACTATAGTTTTTATGGCGCCAGAGTTTTTGTGTGTCCGAAGGCCAAAGTGGGCAGCAAGGCAGAAACACAACTCAATAAAAGCAAAAAAAGTGAAGGATGCTTTCATTGATAAAATGCACAAAGTTTAAGCAGATCTGGGGTACAGCTCTGAGCTGATAGGGTGTTACCAAGAGAAATGTGTTTCCATGTTAATCCATGCACAAAAATGTTATGCCTCACAGCTGTTAATCACGTGTGTCGAAAGTTCAAAAGGTTACTTACAAAGGAGGATGTTATAGGTTGGCTATGTTTTTGTGACACCCACTTTTCGCATGCTGTACAGAAGGCTGAACTCGCAGCAAAGTTGCGAAAAATCCTGAGAATTTTGCCGAGAACTTGATTCAGAAGGAAGGGAAGAAAAAAATGCCGAAAAGCGTTTGCGAAACAAACACGCCTCGTGGGTTGTCTATTAAATCTTTCCATTTTTTCCTTGCAGGTGGTTCTCTGAGATTTTGTACTTTTTCTCACAGAGGACCAACTATAGCAGCGAGGAGACTGAAACGGTCAAAATATGATCTTACCCCATCCCATTCCTGGAACTTTTTTTCCAAGGGTCTAAATGAAATATTTCGTCGGTGTGTGTGATGGTTAGGTACAGAGGCCTGTGCGGAAATGTGGTCATCTTTAGTCGATAAAGGGGTCCATGACCCCAGTCTATTTTTTCTATTTGAAACTAACAGTTGGACCGCGGCAACAAGACGGGAGCATCAGAAAACGCCGACGGAAACGTTTTCAAAAAAACGTTGTCGCTTCGTTTCGAAAGCTCGACACTCGAATTTGTATCTGAAAGCGCATGGGTAAGCCGATAGCGCAGAAATCACAGCTCTGCCAAAAATTCAAATCTGACTCAAACAAGATTTCCATAATGAAATCGAACGGGGTTGCTGGGCATCAAAATAGCCCTCATACATCCATGTGTGTTTTGAAGTTCCCCTTTGTGCACAGGCAGCACAATGCTCGTGCATCCAGAGCAAGGATTTGGATCGAAACCGTTTCAGCTTTGTCAATGAAGGGACTGCAAAAGGCCGCA
>JASGXE010018791.1:0-14055 GCA_030068105.1 Sinentomon sp. SZTP_YWyxl
TATAAGGAGTGCATGTTTCTGATGGTCACACGAATCGAAATTGTTCTCTGGTGATATGTGATTCGACCCCCCGTTTCCAAGATATAGCCCCCCAAAGAACTCTGTTGCCATGGCAGCCGACGTTTTTGAGGGTGTCATATTTTGGAAATGAGGGTCGGAGGACATTTTGTCACTGGATAATTTATATTTAGTTTGTCCGGAAGAATTCTTCTATAACAATGGACGTTGTACGACGGAATCGATTTTATCCCTATCGGCCTTCCAAAGACCCTAAGAGCCTGATGAGGACCCAGTGAGGGCCGAGAAGGCTGGACTCCATTTTCGTTGCACAACTGCCATTGTTTGTACAGGCGTTCGGCAGAAGAAACTAAAAGCAAGTGGCTCAGTGACAAAATATCTACGACCCCCCATTTCCAAGAAATGACCCCCCAAAAATTTCGGTTGCCATTTTTGGAGGCTCTGTCTTGGAAATGGTGGGTTGGAATACATTTCACCGCTGACGAATTTCGATCCGCATCACCATCCGGTACACTCCCTATCAATTATCCCCACCTTTACCTAACACCCTGTACATGGTTGGAAAGGGCATTGAGCCAGAACATCCGAAGTGATTTAGTAAGTGTGAGTGGCCTGGAAAAGCGAGGAAATTATGAAAGGCGGCACGTGCATAAGTGTAGGCTGATCTTTTCTTGCACGACTAATTAAGTCAGGCTTTGTAAAAAAAAATAAAGTCATAATTTCAGGGGATTAAAGGAGTTTAATGTTGTAACTTGCAGAAGAGCTGTTCAAAACGCAGCGTAATAAACGTACGAGTCGTTAAAGCAGAGAAATTGAAAATGTAAAAGTTTTTCATGACTCCATAATCAGGCTGATAGTGTCATGCGTGTGGTTGTTACTTGTTGGTTGCGTAAGTCACAACGACGAAAAAAGCTTAGAGGTTTTTGTTATTCAATCCTTCTGACAACCCTTCATTGCCACGTGGACCAGCACACTTTGCATGAGACGTGGGTCTAACCGTGCCGTTTAGAGTATTCCATTCTAAATTATTGTCACATTAAAAGGACCAAATACTCCTGCAATTTGGACCAAAATCGGGCATGAAGTTTTGTTTCTTCTAGCATTTCGTGGTGATTTATTCCGGAAGTTGCAAACTTTGTACAACAAGGTAAAAAGATATCAGGACTCAGAGGAAGCGATAATTTCCAAACGGGGTTGGATCCTCCGTTTTTACACAGTCAAAGTTGCCCCTGATACGCCACAACCTTCTGCTTCACCAAAAACTCAGTGGTAGAAACTGCACCAGCTTTTGTCGTGAAATTACATCACAGAATTCAAAGCGGGTGAATTGAGCATGTGAGGGTGATTCATAGCGTTTTGTCATTCGATCAGCTTTTGTCTCAATGAGTTCTGGGTGGTTTCCATCGAAGTTGGATGTCCAAACCTTTTTCCGCTTTTGCATTGCCTCGATTGAATAAAAATCTTTGCTTCTGTAATTTATTTTTTGCTTGTTTCCAGTTTGCATACGAGATCGACTTTTTTGTTGTATCTTTGTTGTTCTTCTGTCACTTCATAGGCGTATTGATATAAAGAATAAAAAAATAAAGCACCCACCGCTGCGAATTGTATTGAGGTTGCTGTAAAGGGAAAGAGCTGCGACCATGTTTGAAGTCCAACAGCAATTCTGTCTTTCCAAAATTGAGCGGATATGTACACTAGAAAAAAATTAGTGGCAGATTGCCACAAGTAGTGATAAGATGAGACTACACTAGACTAGTGGCACAGGCCACTATTTTAGTGGCAAAAGAAATGCACTGGTTGGTATGGAGTCCAATCCATTTCTCGCCACTAAAATAGTGGCAGTCTGCCACTTTTTAGTGTAGTCTTCTTTTTCCACTATTTTTCTTACAGTATACATGTACATACAGGTCATGGCGACGCATCTGGGTTTCCACTGACCCAACAGCACAACCGCCCCAATCTGGGTGCATTCAGGCCCTGAGCAACGAACTCTGACCCAAAGAAATTTCAAAAGGTGATAGCATGAACCAAAAATTCAGGTGATAATCTGACATTTCCCGATCGTCTACTGACGTCATAAATTCATGGATCCAGCAAAAAGGCAGTTCCCCGTCAGAACCAAAAGTTTTTGCCTTTCCATGCTGCAGCAAGCGATGTTTTCTTTGCGAAGTTTTCGTTGAGAGGTGCTAATTAGTTCATCTGGGCGGAACCTTCTGCTTGTGAGCGGGTGCGAAGGAAGGTTTGGCCAACATTTTGTTGAACGCTAATGACTGCACGTGGTGTTCCAATTGAGAAGACCGCGAGTGGAATGTCGCTTGTTATCAATAACAAGCAACCTTTGAGAATCGTCTTGTCGTTCTTTTTTATTGATTTGCAAATATCTATCTATTTTGCATTGATTTGTACAAATCTATTACATTGATTTGCAAATAAAAAAAATAAAAAAAAAATAAAAAAATAAAAAAAATAAAAAAAAAAAAAAAAATTAAACAAAAAAAAATAAAAATAAAAATAAATAAAAATTAAATGATACATAAATAAAAAGCTTTATCGTTTATCGTGAAAAGTTATTCCACCTGGAAAAGCTATGCTGAATCGCACAATATGTCCATCTCAACAGCTATTGATTCAGAAACATTATGGGTGGCAAATTAAACGAAACACGGTCTACATGACAAGCTCTTGCTCGCTCTGTGGATGGTATAGGTATCAGACGCCTGCTGAGAAGTATTTACGACTTCAATTTCCAATAGTTTTCCGCAGAAGAACGATACTTCTGCTAAACGATCTCAAAGTCGATCCAAACGCAGTCTGTTGTTCAGAAATGGCAGAGCTAACTGTATCGAGCGCTGAAGGACTTTTGGGAAAGAAATAGCCCTTTTAGAACCTAAATATAGCTACAGGGTGCCTGATGTATGTACACATGTCCCAAACGAGGTTCATATCCAACATGTCCCAACATGTCCCAACAGCCATATGCAATTGAGGGATGGATTAGTGTTGAGAAACTTTTATTTCTATGGTCAACGCTACTCATTTTCCATTGTTCGGAAAAAGGATTCATTCACATGTCTGAATTAGCAACAGTGTGTGTGATGATGGGAAATACGGTGAGATGTTTCGGTGACAACTGATGGGTTGAACATATCATCTAATGAAATGGGCGAAAAAATGAATTTTTGAAAAATTGAGCCCGGCAGAAATAGAAATTTCCCTTTTTAACCTTCGTTGTAATGTTGCACTTTTAATTCATGTCAAATCTCAGAGGCAACATTTGGGTGGAAAGAACATGCACATGGGAAACACAATTGCATCATCACTATTCCACCAAGAATTTTATGAGCCATGCAGTTCCATTTTCTTTGTTTGTCATTTTCCATCAGTTCCCATCATATTACCTTGAGAAGCTCCTCTGAAATTAGTGAAATTGATTCACACAGGAAGGCTATGCCGTTACCATTTCTTGTTTTTTGTCCTGCGAATTTTTTCATTTCCGTTTCATCAGTCGTTTTATTTCAGCAAAGAAATTGCAGCGTCTTCAACTCGTGTCCAATAAAAGTGCTAAACGACCCAAACAACCTTTTCTCCGCAACAGTCACGCAGGGATCACCTTGTATGCCTGAGCGATATCACCACTCGACATTTCGCCTGAACCCCTTCACTCCAGGGCCTCCTTCCCCTGTTAGTTGGCGCCTTCTAAAATCGAATCGAAGTAATTAAATTCCGTTGGAAATCGTTAGGAGTGAGGGGACTCCAGGAGCGTCGGAGTGGGGACAACGGGACAACCTGCTCCAAAAAAGCTTTTCTATCCCTTATGTCCCACAAAATTCCAATTTTGTTCTGCGGTTGTATTTCTTGCAGGTTTTTTGTTGTCTCAAATTCTGTGAAGTTGGGACTCCCCCCGAAATCTACAGCTTCTTTGCGCCTCGGCAAATCCAGATTCAGATTCAGGAGGCTCTGAGTTTATTTTGCTGGAAAAAGAAACAACAGACGTCCGAAACCATTTTTAAATCACGTTTTTGTTGCAGTACTAGGGTTTCTAGTTCGGCAATATTTATTTGAACATGTAAATGGCGCTTGGGCGAGGTAGGTTAAAAGTAATTACGACACGGAAAACTCGTTTTCATCGACTTTGTTCATCGACTAAAACTTGCTAGCGCTTAATGCTGTCCAGAATACACATCCGATCAGAACCGTCGCAATTCTCAAAATGACGGGGAGCTGGTGTTTCCAGCGCACAGACACAAATTGTCTGGTTCAGGCGGCAAAAGAAGCTGATGTCTTGCAGCGTATACTCGTACAAACAGAAAAAGTTCCGTATTTTCCGCATTTCTCTGAGGCGAAACAAGCCCTATCGTCTCCATGCGCCAAATGGTTTAAACGGTTTGTAAATATAGAAAAAGGGGGCTGTTTTCTGAAACGCTTCAGATAAAAGTTCCAACTTTTCCACAATTCGCCAGGGGGAAAGTGTACCCCTGACTTATGTTCCAAAGGCCCTGGCAAAGAATGCTCTTCACCCAAACCCCAGATGATAATTGAGAATATTTTCCATTGTGGGTATCTTTCTCCATTGTATCCCGCCTTTAACGAGAAACGCGGAACTATCTTTCGAACTGCATTGAAAGGAGATGTACCTACAGTCACAGAAAAAATAATGATTCCCTTAATACAAGTACCTACATTGGATTATGGGATTCAGTGTTGTTTCTCTGACTGTATACTGGCGGCGGAAAAAGATTACTCATATACATGTGTTTTTCCCATTTGATTGTTGCCTCCGAAAATTTTTTTTTTCTTTCTTTTTACTCTTATGCAGTTGGTAGAAATTAAAGCGCCAAATTGCAACGGAGCTTTCTATAGAGGTGTCAGATTTTGACATTAGTGATGAAAGAGGATCTTTTATTTCTACATCATGGAGTTTTTGCAAAATCTCAAAATCTCAAAATCTCAAAATCTCAAAATCTCAAAATCTCAAAAAAAAAAATCTAAAATAAATAAAAGAATGGAAATTTTTCACATGTATGGGTAATCTTTTTCCGCCGCCAGTATACATGTCTGGTATCATGGATGTACCGTACCTGACCATGGCTAGAGACATTCTCTCATTGGGGTATTCAGCCAAAGATGCATTAAGGATTCCCATGATCAAATGTAGGGCTTTGAATTAAGGGAGTCATTATTGTTTCTGCAACTGTACAGAGACTTCCTTTTCTTGAGTGCCGACATTAACAAAAGATGAACCCTTTCACTTCACAGCGTTAAACTTCCAAATAATTGAGAGTTTCTTTGCGCTGAAAACTGAGGTAATTAAGCGTCCATTGTTGCAACATACCGGTTTGCTTCCTTTTACTCGCACCTACCGAGAAACCTCTATCAATTTTGGAGACGTAAGAAACATGGTGTTACACCAAAATCAAATAAAAAATACTGTGAAATACTGAGAAACAGAGTTGTAATGCCCCGCTGTGCAAGAAACGTCACGATGCTTTTAAGCAATGCTTCAAAATTTTTTTGTAAATGATGCCAGTGAGTGATGGGAAGACACGGCGGGTGATCTTATTCCAAAGCGAACACGCTACAGTTCGCTCTCAAGCGAAGATCGCAGAGGAAATTGGCCAATTTTAGGGGATACGACCTATTGTGGGGGTTCCTTTTGTTGTAGTTGGTTATATTTGTTCGACTTTCAAGGCCACTGGAAAAATGTTTTTCGGCGAAGGTCCTGCTCTAAATCGGATTATTGTTGCTAGATAGCCTGCGAATCAGGGCACAAAATGGAAGACCTAAAAAGCATATCCCACACTAATCAAATCATCATACCCAACAAAACGACATACAGATGAATCATAAATAGGCGAACCAACCGAAAAAAATCCAACAATCATACCCTAAAACGCACATCATCCTCTGCGGCATTCCAACAAGCCAAAATACGGCAGAGCCAAACCTATTTTTCCTCGCAGCAACCTTTTGCTGCAAACAACAGATTTTTGCAAAGCTAATTCATCGAACTCATAGAAGTACAAAACTACCTATGGACAAACAGTGGTTTTGCATGTGCGATTTGGAACACCCCATGTGTTCCAAATCGCTTATGCGTTCCGAATTTTTGACAGGAAAATGGTGTTCCAAAAATACGAGTAACTCAGGTGTTCCAAAAAGTGTTCCGAAAATAACACCCCTATTTAAGCCCATGGTGTTCCGAAGGTGTTCCATACCGAAACCTCAGGTTTAGAGTGTATATAACCACAATATACCAAAATGCACGCACATATCATCAGAACTCATACTCCCCCCATCACACACCTCAAACGAAATCACAACATTCACCTCGATAATGGATCTATTATGCACTACATGACTGAGCACACACCACAAACCACAAAACAACAATCCTTTGCAAATTTTCCGTTAAAAATCATCTGTGGAAAATTCCATTGAAAAATCTTCGAAAATGTGCAAAATATTCCGTCCAGATCTCTAAAAAAAGGTGGGAATTCAAAAGCTTCATGAGAAATTGCAAAGAAAAAGATGTAAAGTTGACATTCGATTTCGTGTAAGTGGTTGCCAATTTTTCTTTCTCCTTTGTCTGCAAAACAGCGCGAGGGAGGGAGAATCGGCAATTCTGCTCGATTTTCAATCTCCAATTTCCCAGTTTTGGAATATTCAAACTTATTCAATTTCAGTAATGGAATAACGCGGGGGGATAAGTTGCTTCCGCGCCCAGAACGAAATCAGGGTCATTTTCAAGAAAAGATATGGTCGAGGGGAAGCGTGCGGCTGTAAGGGGAAGTCATGGAAAGCGGCATCCTGACAGCCGGCGAAGGGGAAAGTTTTCGCATTTTCAATTCAAGTGAAGATTTGATTATAAACCGAGATCGGGTTCCTTTTTAATGCAGACGACCCAAGCAGACAGACGGCTACCAGTTTCCTTATTGCAGGCGGTTGCTGCGCCGTGAAGAGGTCATGAGGGGTGAGAAGTTAACGAATAAAGGTACCAAAAACAGGGTGTCCGGTAAACGATTTGACAATTTAATTTGAGGCAATATTGGGTACCACTGACAAGGTTATTCCTGGTTGCAGTTATCAGCACCCGTTTTCCAAAATAACTTGCGGAGAAATGGACGATAAAACAAAAGGTAAGGAATGAAAACTAACAGATAACTACCAAGATAACTAACAAAATAAAACAAACAAATGTGTAACAAAAAACTAACAAAAACAAAAAATAGCAAAATAAGAAAGGAAGGAAAATAACAAGATAACCACGCAGCCTCTAGGGAGAATTATAATTTTCCCATAAAAATTATTGAATTGAAAATTATTAAATTGAGAATTAAGAATTTAAAAAGTAATTAAAAATTACAAACGTGTTTTTTCAAAACATGTTCGCATCACAAGGAGACCACGAAAATATACGGCGTGCAATTTCGGGTGCCATGAGAAAAACTTTTCCATGCACTTGCAAATCATCACCGGATTGAACAGATAGCATTAGGTGTCCATGTACATACATTCACTCAACAGCCGCAGTCCAAAAATGCCTGAAACTTGCTTCAATAATGCCTGCCCTTTTACTCGACACCCTGTAGATGCACGCCGCTTTGCCGGGGTCACCGATTTCCTTTGAGATTTCTGGTTAACCTGATTTTCGGCTCCCCGCTTCGCTCTGCTCCCTTCGTCCAAATTGAGTTCAGCCGACAACAGCAGACGATAGCAGGTCGTCCATGCTAAAGTCTTAGCATGGGAATACGCCGTTAGCTAGGAAGACAATGCTTGAGTCGACTTTGTCGAAACAAGTTCTGTTCGTCGTTCGCAAGCGCACTCAAACAAAGGCATTTCAAGTTCCTGTACAATAAACACACAGGCTATAACCGAAGTGTTTCTCTGTGAGAAATTCAGTTATTTCCACCAATAAATTTCTCGTTATGGAACGATTTGTCAAAAAACTTTCCACTCGCAATCCTTCAAGTTTCTTCTTATCACAGCAGTCATTCAATCAATCAATCAATCAATCAATCAATCCTCTTTAATTTGCCATTAATTGCAAATGTTCGTTTTGTGGATAAAGTAATTTTCATTCAAAAAGAAAAATAGCACAAAATAGAATAAATGACTCAAATTGCCGTTTCACGTCCTTGCATTGACACTGCGAATAGAAAGATAGCAATGCCTCGGCACATTTATTGCTTTATGCTGATGATAATCGTGATCAGATAATTTGCATTCGGCAATGATAAAAATGTTGAAAACCGCCTTAAATAGTTGGTTATTAAAAGAAATGAAAAATCGCAATCTTCACCGCTTCGAAAGGGAATAGTCGATCCCGAGAATTTCAAAAGCTGCAATCGGACGTTTTCCCATAATGTGTGTAGCCTATATCCGGAATTAATCAACGGCAAGGCAAAAAATTGCAAAATGGAAAATTCAGGGAAAATTTTCAGGGAAAACAAATCAGGGAAGTTTCAGGGAATTTTCAGAGAAAATTTGCAGGGAATTTTCAGGGAAAAAGTTTCAGGGAAACATTTCAGGGAAACTTTTCAGGGAAATTTTCCGGGAAATTTCGGGGAAAAGAATTCAGGGAAAAAAATTCAGGGAAACTCTCCTGAATATTAAAAACGCTGCAACCGGTACACATTCCCGTAATGTGTGTAGCCTTTGAGCGGAATTTGTCAGGGGCAAAGCAAAATCGAAAATTCAGGGAAACTCACCTGAATATTAAAAAAGCTGCAATCGTTACGTTTTCCGGTAATGTGTGTAGCCTTTGTCCGGAATTGGACAGGGGCAAAGCAAAAATTGCAAAATCGAAAATTCAGGGAAACTCTCCTGAGTATTTCAAAAGCTGCAATCGGTTCGTTTTCCGGTAATGTGTGTAGCCTTTGTCCGGAATTGGTCAGGGGCAAAGCAAAAAATCACAAAATTGAAAATTCAAATATTTCAAAAGCTGCAATCGATGAGCAAGAAATTTGCAAAAGCAAAAAATTGCAAAATCGAAAATTCGGGGAAAGTCTCCTGAGTATTTCAAAAGCTGAAATCGGTGCGTTTTCCCGTGATATGTGCAACCTAAGTCCGGAATTAGTCAGGGGCAAAGCAAAAATTTCAAAATTGAAAAGTTGTGGCCGTTTCAAAAGTTGCGCTGCAAAAATGCAAAATACAATGTTGATCTGTTGTGATGTGCTGTGATGTGTGATGTGTTGTGATGTGTTGTGATGTGTTGTGATGTGTTGTGATGTGTTGTGATGTGTTGTGATGTGTTGTGATGTGTTGTAATTTGTTGTGATGTGTTGTGATGTGTTGTGATGTGTTGTGATGTGTTGTGATGTGTTGTGATGTGTTGTGATGTGTTGTGATGTGTTGTGATGTGCTCCCAATATTCGGAATTGTCTGTTGATAAAGCACCAAGGTTAGGAAATATCAGAATCAATGATCACGTCCCTCCGTCCGTTGAAAACCTCATTCAACAATGAAAAAATGAAAATTTCGAAATGAACGAAGACATTGGCGCATAAAATGTCAGCGATTAATGAAACTAAATTTCTTCGTGAGGGTCGATGCAACAATTCCACCTATATGCACCCTGAATTACTGCCAAAAGTTTGGTCGATTTTCGGAAGCTTAGAGCGGTGGACTTACTCATGTTGCAAGCATTCTGTTTTCAACCCAGCAGAGAGAGAACTTTTTTAATTCCCTAAGACAAAAATTCTAAATTCTTTTTTTTCCTAAAATTCTTTTTTTCCCCAAACAATCATATCCAAGAATAGCTTGCCAGGCACTTCTCTGTTAATTGTCCAGGCTGTTGCCCATTTAACCGTCCGAATTAAGGAATGTCCTCACCACTCTCGTTTTAATAGTTCCTGACAATTGTTTTCGACATGTTTTTTAATTCTAAATCTGAAAATGTTTGTTCATTGGCATGTTTTTTACTCTTTGACTATGCAGTGCGTAAACTTGCTTGTTCTGTTAAATTGTTTCCTGACTCAGCGCCAAAACCTTGTAGCTGCTTTTGCTCGAAATGATAATTATTTTCAAGATGTCCCTTTAGATTTCACCGTTTTAGCTTTCCAAATACTCACAATCAAGATGATAACATAAGGGCAAATTAAGTAAAGGAAATCTCGCAATAAGATTGAAGAGAGTGTGCAAGCTGAGTGAAAATGACGCAATCCGGAAAAAAATAATTCACATTTCTGGCACGTAGAAAATTAGGAAAGTTCCATCCGAATCAAGGAGTATGTAACGTGCAGAGTTAGTCTGAAAACTCGTCAAAAATATAGGAAAATAAATGTTCCGTGAATGCAAGCCAAAGGAGAAAACTTTGTCGGGTTCCGCGCCGTAAAATACAACACTACACATACGGTCGTACCATTATTTTATTTTACATAGCCTTTAACACGGGGAGCTACACCCTTAACATTGATTATGCTATTAACCTTGAGCTATACACCATTGTCCGCAACAATGCAAAATTCTACAATGGGCTTTTGTCAGTTTCTCGGAGATTTTTAATTGAAAATTATGCGTAATAGAAATGAAAGTTTTTCTCGTTGTAAAATCCTATGTAATGTAGAATCGGGGAACTAACTGTGCGAATAATCGTAAATCCACTGCCTGCACTTGAGAAACCACAATTTCACGTTAGAGACTTCTTTGTAGTGTGGGTGCCGGTTGCAGCTCAGTGTGATGGAGTTGAGCTAGCGCAGATGAGCGTTTACGCACCCCTAAACTATGTTTAATTACTTCTCTTCTCGATCGCCCTCCCTGTCAAGTCCAATCTGTAATTTTTGCGCATCGAATGTTCGCTCGCTTTTTGCATGCCACGCTTTTCGCATTTCACCAAACGATATGCGCATTAACACTCCGTAAATATCCCCAGCACTTGGGCAGCTCAGCTGATTAGATTCCGCGCGACACGCACGCCCTGCGAATCGTTTTGTTTTGCGTGCAGAGAGGCAGGAAGGGGCAGGTGAAGTCTGCTGAAGCATGAATGTTTCGCAGCTCGTTGGGATGTTTTCAATCCCAACGTCAAGAATTACAATTATCATCTTCGAGACTATGTTAACGTAGCTTCGGCACAAGATTGTATCTGACAACTTCTTCCGGAAAAAAATTAAACACCTTCTCTTAAATCTTTCAAATGTTTTGCTTTTTTTGAATTTGAATTTCTGAGAGCTCTAGGACGTTTTCTTGACAGCTCGCGTGTTAATGTGGTGAATGTGGTGCAATGACTTTTATTCTCAACCCCTTCTGCCATCTTTGAAGTCGTATTGTGTAGAGCATCAAGAATCACTGAACAAAAAAGATCAATCTGCCGAACACATAAGACATGACCGTGGTATTGTTAAACGAAGGTAAAGAAAATCGTCATTCAAATTCAAACCCCGCCTCAAACATGACCGCTGAACAACAATCAAATCTTTGACAAATCGATGTGACTTACGTCCACTTTATCCATATAACGCAGCTCCAGAGTCAACTGAAGAGAGGAATCTTCGGTAACTCTTATCGATTTCGGGCTTCGGAGGAGCCCCTTCTCAAAGAGCGTCATATGGATAAAGTGGACATATGGATAAAGTGGGCGTAAGCCACATCGATTTATCAAGCAACCCGTCAGCAAAGAACCTCCATGGAAAAATTCGATCAAATCTTTGCTAAAGTTTTCCGCGGTTTCAAGAAAAGTGCCGCCTGAGCCGTCGCAAATCGTTGATGATCGTAAAGACGATAAAATGAGCGTCGTTCGTGAAAACAACATAGAAAGAATCCGCAGTTCAAAATTTCAATCTTTGATTGAAAAAAATTGGAATTTTCAAACACCAACTGCGCATCAAAACACCTCCGGCTCAAAATCCCTCCAATGAAGGAGAACCATTTTTGTCGTTTTTACTATAGTCGAATGCGCTCATTATGAGCTTGTTTAATAGGGTTCTCCCAATTTGTTCTCATTGTCCCAATTTATTCTCATTTGTATAGAATTCTCTCAGTTTTGATATTTGCAAACTTGGAGATCGCCCTGCAAACGAAGCGTTTCAAAAACAACAATCACAACATCGTCATTCATATACGGAGCCATTCAGAATACCCGGGCCATAGGCAATTTTTTCAGACTTTGAAGCACGGGGCAATGTAATTCCCCATTTCGCATGCGCCGCAAAACACATTACATGAAGGAATGTATTTAACAGCGTTAACTAGATGGGGAATAACATTGCCCCGTGCTTCAAAAGTCTGACAAAAATCTCCTATGGCCCGGGTATTTTGAATGTCTGAGTATTATGCCAGAGAAGCTGAATGAACGGATCGGGGGACTGGGACAGAACGGACTGAGGCAGAAGTGGACGGAGGCAGAAGTGGACTGAGATAGAATTGGACAAAGGAGGGAGTTTTGGAGGGAGTTTTTGCATGGAGGTGGTAGCTTATACATGTCCTAACTTAGCTTAACCTAACCTGACCTAACCTAACCTGACTTACGGGACTTTGATCCCAACCTGACCTAACCTATAACCCGGAGAAATTAAAAAAATCAGCCTCCAAAAATGCACAAATTCTGCCTCAGTCCACTTCTGCCTCAGTTCGTTCTGCCTCAGTCACCGGTCCCGAATGAACACCGCATGTTGCTCTTCTGTCAATTTTAGTGACACCATATCACCAAGGAGGACCATCGAAAGGACATGGAAAAAGTCCTCCAGCATTCCAAACTGAAGAAATGTCAATTCTATAATGAAGCTGATTTGTTGGCCGACTGCAGAGACGATTTTTAGGATTCCCGTTCCTGAAGGCTTTCCGGATTGCAATACAGGATGCAAAAAATGTGCTAGTAAACCCAGATATCCTCGATCTTTGGCTATATCACTGCGTTGAGCAAGAAAAACTATAGAGGAAACCTTCCTTGCATGGTAAAAGCATTATTCTAGAAGAAATGCAGCACCTCTGCAGTTAAGATGAAAATCCGCAGAAATTGAAATACCCGGAGACGCATCACACGATTGGCCTTCCTTTCAGTGCATGCATGTCGCCCCAACAGGTGGCTTTCCAGAAGAAAATGAACAAAAAAGCAAAAACATGCCAAGGAGACTGTCCGAAAGACTAGCATGGAAAACATCAAAAACATGTATGCTACCAAAGTCGATTCCCGTTCATCTTCAGTGACCTCGTTTTTACGTTGATAAACGAAAAAATTTCAATTTTCATTTTAGCAAATAAAATTGGAAATTTTGTTGTTTAGACCCACTTTCATCTTTAGCATTTTCTCCGAGCACAAAATTTGATGGCCCCTTGTCATGTGTTCCGGTGGACTCGTATGCCTTTTTCGGTCAGATGAAGCCAAAGATGCAGAAAACAAGCACCTTTTTCTTGACAACTCTGTATCTCAGTTTCTATGAAGGCCATGCATGCATTTATTCCATTTTCCTTATCGGACAATGGAAATCTACCACACTTGACAATGATAAAAAAGATTTCTTTCAGGTTGCCATTCTGCTTGCGCCAGTGCATGGGATTCGTGCCTATCTCTTCTTTCCCTCAAACGACAGAAGTTTATACGGCCATTCTCGTCTGGTCTCGAGGCGCAAGGCCCGAAGCCGGTGCTGCAAATTGCACCAGTTTCAGTCACATCGTCCTTCTCTCTCAGTCTCATGAAGCCTTAAACTGCTTCCAATTGAGTAGGTAATATTCTATTTTTGGAACCAGCGTGACCGTGAATAAGTTTTGGCTTATCTTTGTTTGCGAGTTAGCGACCGACTGCAATCTAGAAGAAGTGCCCCAAGGGCTGGACATCATTTTACCGTGAAATGTGTCCACATTTCGCGGAATGACCTGCAGCGAATGGCGACCGTTTTAAGGCTTCACCGGTCAAACTTTAACTCCTGCATCCCCTTAACGTGTCTGCAAAGTTGCATAAAGTTCTTCAAAGGAAGAACTTAGCGACACACATTAGACCACCAGGCAAATTTAACCCCAAGAACGTATAAGACTTGCCGTTATATGGCATATGGCAGAATACAGTGCAGAGCGAAATGATGTGTGCACGAATGTGTTGCCGTTTCG
>JASGXE010018792.1:0-10286 GCA_030068105.1 Sinentomon sp. SZTP_YWyxl
ATGGAAACCATACGTCAGAAATACATTTCTAAGTTTATGGTGCAGGAACAGTGAATTCCTGCACATGCGTTACTTTCATTTTTTTATTTTTTCAGATTCAGTGTAAAGTGGAGGGTTGCGGAGAACGATTTACTCGACGTGATTCTCTTGGAAGGCACTTAAAACGGAAGCACAGCAACGTTAAAAAGAATGATGCAAACAGTGCAATAAAGAGTTCGAACTTCTCTGGGAGTTATGAAGGCTTCAAAACACTCATCAGGCCAAGGTAACTGGAAAACTTCTATTTGGTAAATGGAAGTCTTCTATTTACCTTGCATCAGGCGGCCGCGGACAGATCATTTCAAATGTGCCATCTGTGTGGTCAGAGATTTGCCGCTACAAATTCTGTAAACTGGCACTTACGATCTAAGCATTCATAAAAACCGAAATGAACATCCAAACTGGATGATACGCAAAATCTCCCTATCTTTTAAAATCCTTATTCTCCGGCAGTGGTTCTTCATCGCGCCACACGCGTCGTTTTGCGTGCTGCCTTTTCGTTTCCATCCCCGTCCCCATCCTTCCAACAATGCCACCGATTTGACAAAATTGTTTGTGTGCGTCTTAGCCGCTTTCCATTTCGTTCTGCCAAACAACCAATTGTTGGACCAAGGCTTGGCGTGAATTCAACAGTCAAGAAATCAAATCGTTTCTTCCTGCAGCACAGCACAATGGCTCCCCCCTACCCTGCCAATTGCGTGTCCATTCACTCCATTCGCGGTCTTCCTCGACACACATTGATTGCATCATTTCTTTTTCTCTGCATTTTTTGTCAACCTTGAATGTCCTTGAACCGAAAATTGTTGAAAGAAATGATTTCAATCTGATCCGCATGCGGCCAGCGGCATGGCAACCTGGAACCTGGCCCTTTCGAAATCTTCAGGCACATCTTGCGGGCTTTGCGGTTGTGTTTTGCTTTTCTGGATTGCATAGAAAAAGGGAAACCAAAGAGTCGGACCCGGGACGCCAGTTTACAAACCCTGCCGCGACTTTGGACGGCAGGCCGAGGCACCAAGCGAGCATTGTTTTTTCCGAGAGGGGACAGGGTTAGGTCAGGTTCAGGTTCAGATAGCGTGAGGCAAGAAAAGAAACATATTTTTTTCTTGCGAGTGAAGGGCCCAATCGAGCATTCTTGCAAAACGCTCTCCGCCATCTGTTGTCGCGGAGGGTTTGTCAAAACGCGCCCGGGACAGCGTGGTCCATCGCCGCCTTTTGCATGCTTTTACCACTCAGCAACCATCCAGCAAGCCAGGAGAGTTGTTGCATGCCTTGGTTGTTGCATTGCAATGTGGAACAATAAACGGTGACAGTTCCAAAAACCTGTCTCCCACCGCATCTTTCCACCTCATCTCAGAATCGGCCGCACCCACCGAGCTGTGAATTAAAAAAAAGCTTAGCGACCCCACCGCATATCAAAAATTGATTTTTTTTTTCATTTTTCTCTGATTTTTGCAGATTTTTTTTTCAGATTTATGCGGTGAAAACGGTTCGGCGCTGGGTGAGTTTAGGTTAGGTTGGATAAGGTCTACTTTGGTTGGTTGGTTTACATGTCAGGTTTTGTGAAGCAAGGGAAGGTTGGGTCAGGGTTACAAAAACAACCTGACCAAACATAACCCAAAACCCAACATACCTATGTCAACCAACCAAACCTGACCTAACCCAGCTGACACATAACCGAACTCAGCCAAACCTTTTCCACCGCATTCCAGTTTCGAAAATATGCGAAAATGGAACACATTTTTGAGATGCATCGGGTGCCGCGGGGCCGAATCCGAGATGCGGTGAAAGGCAAGTCTTTGGAACTGTTGCCCAACAAATTGCAAACGGCCGCCCAC
Organism: Sinentomon sp. SZTP_YWyxl; assembly: GCA_030068105.1. Lineage (NCBI taxonomy): Eukaryota > Metazoa > Arthropoda > Protura > Sinentomata > Sinentomidae > Sinentomon > Sinentomon sp. SZTP_YWyxl. The sequence goes on from JASGXE010018792.1 coordinate 1,875, forward strand.
GGCTCGCAGATGATCCGCAGGTCAGACTGCAGCAGAGCTCAAGTTGCCCAATCCTCGAAATCTCGACAAACACGCCGCAACACTCAGCTGATGCGCATGAAGTTTCAAGGGCACGAACGCCCTTTCAGGTTTTGTGGGGGGAGCTTTTCTTTTTGAAGTGTGAAGGTTCCGGGCGTAGTCGTAAGAAGAGCAGTATGGGAGCGGAACCCCAACGAGGTTTCAAGGTGTTAAGCGCTACAAGTTGAGCGGAAAACGCTCCTCAAAATTTTGTCCCAAGGAATAATGATGGATGGAGGAACATTTCGCGATGGAGGAGCGGCATTTCGCCGGTACTGAATTCAACGAAAGTTCAGATAACGACTTTCTTTTCAACATCTCAAACGGCGTAGGTACTCAGTTCAGAACCCCAGGGAGTTCCACAAGAGTTGCCAGCCACTAAAGCCGAACAAATTTAGAAATTTGGAAGATCATTCCGATGCAAAATGATGGTGATTAGTTTCCCGAGAAGAGGGCGGGCCGCATTTGCTGTTACAGAGAACTGCACCGCCATTATATGAGAGTGGTAATTTTTCCTGTTCGTGTTGTTCATTCGCAAAACAAATGAACAACGAACTCGACCAAGACAGGATACAACGCGCACCTTTCATTCGGCTGGATGCCTCAACTTTCCACGCAGCGCCGAAACACGATCGGCCGAAGGCCGAAGTGTTTTCTTGACATCTCTTATTTTAAATTTTGACTTTCTCATCTCTTCCTGCCTTGAACGCCCTTGAATTGGAGTCGACAATTGTTTACAGAATTAGGTGATTCTGGCGCGGGTTCTCCTGGCCATCCGCATCTCCTTCTGTAACAACCTTAGCCCATATCCCGGCCGCCTGTTCAAGAAATGCATACCGTTTTGGGCACTTTTCCATCTAACCACGTAAAAAAAATTTCCAACCCCCCAAAAACGTGAAAAAACGTTTGTAACCAGGAAAAAAGATTAGGTTAGGTTGGGTCAGGTAACGGTATAGTTGGCTAGACAGGTTAGGTTTGGTTAGATTAGCTTTATTTTTTACTTTTTCGTCACGCGTAAAATCGGGATATGCCCAAATCAGCGGCATTTCTTAAATACGCATCCCGCACCTTCCATATCTTTACGACTGCATTTTTTTACATTCAATGGGAAGGAAGGGAAAGGAAAAAGGCAAGCAGCAAGATCGAAATTTCATTGGCAATGCGTGACAGTGGAAAAACCGTATGATCAATAATTGCGTTTTTCGCCTCAGTGAACGGACTTCCCAAGTCTTACGGACTTAGGTACTTCCCATCACATCCCTAATTTTTGCATGTGACAATTTCATTTTACACCACCCACAAGGCCAAGAAATTACGCTCCTTTTCCACCGGGCGATTGGTTTGCAGACCAAACCAGTCAGGCACTGAGATGCAGAAATTTGCGAACTATAAACTGAGGTGGCCATGATCGAAGTCTCAACGCAGCACCTTTTTTATTTCGTCGATAGAGTCATTTGAGATGAAAAGTCTTGGAAATTTCTTCAACAAATCCTGGAAAATTTCAGCAAAAAGGACATTTTTCCTGAAAGGGGGCAGTCACTCGCCCCTTCAATTCTCAAACTACTTCGCAAAATTCTATTTCATTCTTAAAACTGAGCACCGAACTTGACGCGGAAGATAACCCCATGCACCTTCCAGAGGCAGGAGGCCGCAACTGGACACGCCACGCCGAAACACGGGTGCGGCCGAAGGCCGCAGTGGGGCGAAGCCCCACTAGTTATAACAGATTTTCAAAAAACAAAACACAAAAATACAATGAAAAAAAATTTAAGAAAATAAAACCAAACACAAAACAAAATGCAAGCTCGCACGTGGCGGCTGTTATGCTGCTGTGGCGACTGTGGCGGTGTGGCGTTGCTGTTACGTTGCTGTGGCGGCTGTGGCGTTGCTGTGGCGACTGTGGTGTTGCCATGGTATTGCTGTGGCGCGTGAGGCGGCTGTGGCGGTAGGTATAGGTTTATGTAAGTGTCACCCAAGAAACATCTGAGCATATCAAAAGATGCAATTTGCGCAATTAGCGCGTGATGTGTGTAGCATAAGCGATAATTTTTGCAGGCGCAAACAGGCAGGAACATCCGATAGCATGTCAAAAGCTGCAATTTGCGCATTTCGCGAGTGATGTGTGAAGCAGAAGCGATAATTTTTGCAGGCACACAACACGGAGAAGAAACATCCGAGCATGTCAAAACTGCAATTTGCGCAATTAGCGCGTGATGTGTGTAGCATAAGCGATAATTTTTGCAGGCGCAAACAGGCAGGAACATCCGATAGCATGTCAAAAGCTGCAATTTGCGCATTTCGCGAGTGATGTGTGAAGCAGAAGCGATAATTTTTGTGGGCGCACAACACGGAGAAGAAACATCTGAGCATATCAAAAGATGCAATTTGCGCATTTCGCGAGTGATGTGTGAAGCAGAAGCGATAATTTTTGCAGGCGCACAACACGGGCAAGAAACATCCGAGCACATCAAAAGCTGCAATTTGCGCATTTCGCGCGTGATGTGTGTAGCATAAGCGATAATTTTTGCAGGCGCAAACAGGCAGGAACATCCGATAGCATGTCAAAAGCTGCACTTTGCGCATTTCGCGAGTGATGTGTGAAGCAGAAGCGATAATTTTTGTGGGCGCACAACACGGAGAAGAAACATCTGAGCATATCAAAAGATGCAATTTGCGCATTTCGCGAGTGATGTGTGAAGCAGAAGCGATAATTTTTGCAGGCGCACAACACGGGCAAGAAACATCCGAGCACATCAAAAGCTGCAATTTGCGCATTTCGCGCGTGATGTGTGTAGCATAAGCGATAATTTTTGCAGGCGCACAACACGGGCAAGAAACATCCGAGCATGTCAAAACTGCAATTTGCGCATTTCGCGAGTGATGTGTGAAGCAGAAGCGATAATTTTTGCAGGCACACAACACGGAGAAGAAACATCCGAGCATGTCAAAACTGCAATTTGCGCAATTAGCGCGTGATGTGTGTAGCATAAGCGATAATTTTTGCAGGCGCAAACAGGCAGGAACATCCGATAGCATGTCAAAAGCTGCAATTTGCGCATTTCGCGAGTGATGTGTGAAGCAGAAGCGATAATTTTTGCAGGCACACAACACGGAGAAGAAACATCCGAGCATGTCAAAACTGCAATTTGCGCAATTAGCGCGTGATGTGTGTAGCATAAGCGATAATTTTTGCAGGCGCAAACAGGCAGGAACATCCGATAGCATGTCAAAAGCTGCAATTTGCGCATTTCGCGAGTGATGTGTGAAGCAGAAGCGATAATTTTTGTGGGCGCACAACACGGAGAAGAAACATCTGAGCATATCAAAAGCTGCAATTTGCGCATTTCGCTCGTTATGTGTGGAGCACAAGGGACAATATTTGCAGGCGCACAAACTCGGGAACGAACATGAAAGCACATCAGAAGCAGCTGCAATTTGCGTATCCAACTCGTTATCATGTTGCGAGCGTGATTATTCTTGCAGGCATACAACTCCACGCGGGATGGAACACCGAACATGAAAAATGCCGCGCGATTTGCGCATTTCGACTAGTGCGTGGTGTGTGGCGCTTATACTTGTGTGGCGATAATGTTTGAAGCCGTATGATATGGAGCAACGGACACATAAAAAGCTGCAATTTGCGCAATTTGAACACCCAGAAAGGAAAGATGCGAGGGTTACCAGCCAAAAATAAAGTTGCAAGAATGTTGCAAAAGTTGAAAAACTGTTGGTACGTTGGCCTAAATTAAAAAATTAATGTTTATTTCAAAATTGTTCTGGGGGATGAAAACTGCACTAGGGTAATTTGGATCTCCACTGGCTGAGTACCTTAATTTCCCTTTTCGAAAGGCTTCTATATGGAGATCAATAGAGTGCACCCCTTGGAAATTTTTTTAAAAACTGGGAAAAGAGTTTTCACTTTTCGTACAATGGTGGGTCCGATGATTGGGACTCGTACTGGGGCCCAGAAAACACCCAACATGCATGAAATTACAAAGCAAACAGACTATACATTTTCCAAAATTGCAGTCAGTCCCATTGGATGAGGATGAGAGTGCCTCTTTGAGTTTTCGGTTCCTCTTAAATCTAAACTATCCCAAAAACGATGCCTAAATTATTTGGGCCTGTAATACGGATAGGCAAAAATGGCTGCTTGCAAACTGGAAAATCTATGGATGCAGCAAGAACGCTTGAATGCTCTACACCCCTTATCAAAAGTCTTCGAACATATAGGAGTTCAAGAAACTCATCAGGCGCCATTTAGAATCAAAGGCAGCATCGCCGCAAAACATCATGACGCTCGTGTGAGGCGTGAAGTTGCACCAAGCCCTGTTGAAATTACCTATATGGCCCCCATCGTACTTTAAAATATTTCCAATGTTCGAGGACTTTTGACAAGTTCCGTATAGATAGCCATTGTTGCCGGGCGTCCATTAAAATGATTTTAATTCGGTTAATGCGCACTGCGCAGCACAGTCGAACCCATCCCCTTTCCCCCTGCTCCTGCTCTCAGTCGTTGCTAATTAAATCAATGGCATTTAACTTTGAAAGAAGTTTATGAGCTCGGAGAGTGCTGAGTGCTGAAAGTTTTAAAATAATTGTATATAGAGCGAAGCGGAAGAGAAAGGAGACTGCTGAGCTGCTATGCAAATGCAGTGACGGCCATCATCCATAACAGCACATTTCATTTCATTTCATGGGGGAAATTTTGAGGGAGATGTAAAAAGCAGCCGCAAGAGTGGTGCTGGAAGTTTCCTGAAAAGTGGGCTTGCGAATGTCGGCCTACTGATTTGCGCTGAAGCTTAGTGCGGGAAAGAATGTTTGCTGTATTCGAACGGTTCGCAAAAATAGCCTCATGCAAGCAGGCTCATTGCTGGCGTCCATAAAGGCTTGGGGATGTAAATCGAACCCCCTACATTATAAAACAGGCGAAACAGTGGAGAAACGCGTCCAATTTGCACCCTCCAAGCCTTTATGGACACCAATATGAGTCCGCTTGTAAAAGTTAGTGCCTTGGACTATCAAGAAAGATCCAACATTTCGTGTTGTAAACTCAGTTTAGCGCAGCAAAAGAGGTTGCTAATTTGGATGAGCCATTCGAGATGACAAGATATATCTACACAGTTTACCTATACTCACGTCGCATAGCGATTTATGTTGTTTTTGTGGTGCGGTAAATAGCACCCACAGTACTCAAACTCGAATTGCCTACACAAGCAAATAGGCGAGGCAACATTTAGTATTGTCGTGAAATTTACACAGTTCGACACAAGCAAGAGGAGAAGGCTTACAAGCTCGGAAAATTTGATTGCTGGAAGCTCTCAAAGGAGCATGCGATATAGAAACCGTCATGTGATGTGGTCAGGATTTTAAGCACAAGTCTGAAAGCGTTGCCATAAAATTTCAGCAGCACAGTGGACAGGCCACTGCATGAATCCAGTTCAAGAAGTTTGATAAGCAAACTTTTTGAACACTGCGATCGGCCAGACACTGCAGAAAACGAACATCAATCAGTCCTGATGCCGTATCATAGACGAGAGTGACTTTTGAGGGTAGGGTTCAACAAAAATCAATAACATCAGAACCTTTGAAAGGTAGTTCTTCCTTTTGGCCGGACGTCAAAGTTGAGCCTGTTTCGACCGGGAGCACCAGGATCCGCATGATGTTGTTTAGATCCGCAGTGTCTCATCAGTCCCGATGGACCGCTTCTTCAGGGTCTCTTCTGGGGAGACAGGCCGAAACGGCTCTCCGGACCTCCACCCTCGGAAGTTGCTGATGACCTCAGCTGGGTTATATCAACGGAAAATCTTGCAACCAGCCATGATGATGCCAACTTTTTTTGACTTCCATTTTTCAAAGCAAAGAATTATTTTCAACCATCAAAAACAAGTGTACATCCAAACATTCAAGTTGGTGGAAAACTACCCCCAGATTGAAACACAAGGGGTGAAACTGACCCGGACCGCGTCTGACTTATTGATAATGACCCAATGAACAACATTTGAATTTAAACAATGAACCTGCGACACATAGTTTCCAAGATATTGCAAACTACCCCTTGCACCCCTTCACACACCCCAAATGTGCCTTCGCCGAATCGCAGGGAGACGGAAGGTTCAGCCCCCATCACATGAGATATGGAGAACGCATTCCCGCAGAAAAAAACACGTCTCCGACCTTTCCACCCCTCCCGGCAGAAAACCACCCCTAAAAATTCAACCAAGGGGTGGGTTTGATTCGGACCACTTCTGGTGCCTTCAGGACAAGGAAATGAACAACTTTGTAATTTAAACCATCAGACCTCCGAAGCACAGTTCCTGAGATAATGCGCTGCATAGAAAACAGGCCTAACTACCCTTCTCCAAAAATGGCATAGGGGTGGCACTTAGGAAGAGCCCAATGGATCCAAACAAACCGCAATTGAACCAGGTTCCAAAACCTCCATGGCACCACAATTGCAGGAGCAACCGTTTTCGCAGAAAATGCGATTGAAAAATACCTACATTCGAGGTGACTCACCCTGTATAGGAAAGAAAATAAATCCTCTATGTTCTTTGGTTCTGGTGAGAATCACAACTTCATGCAGCAACTTGGCTGTACAAAATCCCTTTGTCGTCGTTAAAACAGCAAAGAAACTGCTGCGCCGCGACCTTTTTCCAAACTCCTATCAAACATTTAGCGTCCATTCCAAGGATATCGACATCAAAATATACGACGCGCAAACCCTGCAGCGCCTATTTCTTATGGGCCATTCCAGTCCAGATGTGAGCATAAAATTTTACGCCTTCAACTGGCTGAGTTCTGAGCACAAAGAGCTATTCAGACAGAGGATTATCATGGTAAGTGCCTATAACAAACATTTTATTCCGAGATGTAAAAAACATGAACCAGTAGGTAATATCCTATACGAATAACGTACTCGCATGCATGTGCGAAAGCTGCAAAATCGATACACACCCTAAACCCTGAAAGACGCTTACTGAACTCGGAATCAGCTCAAGGGATGAAGGAATTTGCAGGCGTCTTGCTAATTTACTTAGGCAGGTATGTCGAACGGAAGGATTTCATAACTGTACCTAAAAAAATCAGACCTACCTTTAAATCAGAAACCGTGCAGAGATTTTTGAAGTATTGGTACTCATGAGTGTTGCTCTGCTTCGGAACTTTTGGTCCTGTGCAGATGGGTGACCTTCATCGGAACATGCGGGAGCAAAATTGACTGGAGGGCGGCTGTAAAAAGTGCTGGTCGGACAGTTTGGAGGCTGCACAATCAGGGCCGTAGCCAGGAATTTATTTCGGGGAGGGCCAAAGAATGAATCGCGTTGGACGAAGCGTTGCGCGAAGCGCAACGCGGGGGAGGGGTTCGGGGAGGGGTGTCCCCCTCCCCGAAGGGGAAGAAATTTTGAAAAAATGGAACTCAAATGGTGCTCAGAATGTTCAATTTTTTAAAACTGAGCATTTTCCCCACAATCCCCATTTGCACATAACAGATTGCCAACATCAAACCAGTCTTTGAATGTTGTCTTTTCAAAAATGTTCAATTTGATTCTCTTTTTTAAACACGACACGACCAAACAAGTAACAACGACGCAAGTGCTATCGCATCAAAAATGGACTCTGCAATACCTACTCACTTCATCAAACCATTTTCAGGTTTCAATTCCAGATTCAGACTTTTCTGTGTTGCCTTCATCAACCATGGCCAAATTTCCGCTAGGATATCTCTTGTGATTTTCGTGAACTTCCTCCGACATCACATCCCATTCAACCGTGATGTTTGAAATAACAATAAATCAACAACCACATGCCACCTTGCTTGCCACATAACAGCCCCACAAGCAAGGTGGCATGTGTGTTGTGAATTAATTGTTATTTTAAATATTCATATTTTTCCCTTCTCAAACATTTCAATGTAAATCCTCGTGTTTTTAACCATACAAAGTTTTGCAAAAGCATAGCAAATGTATTTGGACTGTTGCCTTCCGCCAGCAGCCAGTGCGCTTGCACAACCCGCAGGTATAGGTTCTTAGGTAATCTTCATAAATATGGATGTGTGGAAAGCTAGAAACTTTTGTGATAGATAATTTTCAAAGAATCAGAAAACGAAGAAGTGTTTTGTCGGGGAAAATAAGGACAAAAACACACAAAACTACATCGAAGGAAATGGTAGAGTTGCGTTTGCGTTTCTTTCTTGACTCCAACACGATTATATCTAGTACAAACCAAAACATTTCGGGGGGGGGCCAGGGCCCCCTGGGCCCCCGGCTGGCTACGGCCCTGTGCACAATCCCCTGAGTCAGCTGTGCTCGCTTTGTTGTAGAGTTCGCCCACACTTTCCTCTGAAGCCTGGAGAAG
>JASGXE010018795.1:0-12067 GCA_030068105.1 Sinentomon sp. SZTP_YWyxl
GTGGAAATTGATGATATCACGGAGCTGTGTGTTTCGTAAAGCGCGAAGAAAGCGATGGATTGTGTGTATTTTCCCAGCAAGAAATTTGTTTCGCAGTGTATTTCGTTTGATATTTCGTATGTTTGTGTTGAGATTTTTTTATTGTTTTGAAGTGTGCATATCTATGATGTTTCGCGTGTTCATGTAAATTGTTTTTTTTATTCTTTAATGCATTATCATGTTTCGCGTGTCAATGCAAATTGTTTTTTTTATCTTTTGGTGCATTGTGTTTCCCATGTTCATGTTAAGATTTTGTTTTGAAAATTGTTTCCCACAGTGTTAAACTTTTCGCATGTTTATGCTGCTTGTGCTGTTTCGTATGTTGAGATAATCTTTTATTTTTTTTAAGCTTGAAGGAATAATCATAACGATAGCACTTCCAAAGGTATATGATTTCTGTTCATTAAACACTCTTAATGAATTGCCTTTTGGCATCAAAGCACTACTCGAAGCAACAAGCACCGCAAAACATCATGACACTCGCATGAGGCCAGTTTTTTCGGGTGCAATTTGGACTAATTGCACCGTTTTGGACCACCTTATCGGGTTGGTGAAATGTGCTTGCCTTCTTCTTTTCAATACATCAGAGAAAAAAATTGGAAAACCAAACGTGAAAACATGGAAAAGCGCCATAAGTTTGCCTTTGCTTCTCTACTATTTTCGTGAAAATCTATGGTTGGGAAAAATAACCGAGGCAAATTGCAGAGATGAATGAGGCTTTGGGAAGATACTTCGCGGCGCTGTTTTCGCGGTTCGTGTTTTCGGTTTGCAGCAGCCCCATCCGGTCTCAAAACATTTTTACCGTCTCGTAAATTGAATACATCGGGAAGCCTGAAATTATTACGGGTTTAAGACTGCGGCGCCCTCTTATGGAGCTAAAATAAGTAATGGCGATACTGAAGAAGTAACTAGCCAATAACATCGAGGCTTAAGCATCGAAATTCAAGTTTACTGAAGCGTAGACTTTGTCTAGGACCATCGGAGCATGGCTGCGCAGGGATTAATGACCCTATGAGGGACTTAAGTGCCGTTTTTATATTTATGAGTAGAATCACCTATCCTCACATAAAAACGCCACAAAATGGCACCGCAATAGAATGGGCTTACGAAAGCACGTCGGGGCAATTGCCCAGAAATGACCTACAATTTGATAGCTATTAGAGCACATAATAAATAAGGGGATTCTTTGTTTTATCGAGGAGTCTTCTGAGATTTCATTCATTCAATACAGGATTAGATTGCTAGCATACACTCTACACATGGTTTTGGTATGGAACACCTTAGGAGAACTTTTTAAAGATGGGCTTACATGGGAGTGTTTTTTTCGGAACATTGCATGGAACACCGTTGTTTGGAACACCATTGTTTGAAATACAAGAACACGAGAGTAATAACACAAAAATATGGGAGGCAGTATAGTGTGACTGCACTTTTAAAGGATCTTGATCTTGCCACTCTTGAGAGTAGACGCCGAATCCATCGTTTAAGTTTGCTCAGTGACATCATAACACACAGTGTGGACTTTCAGCTTCCCTCATCTTATTCTTTGAAACCGGTGCAAAGACGAACAGACAATGGATTGAGCTTCGTTCTGCCTTTTTGTAAAAAGAATGCATTTTTTAACTCTTTTTTTCCGAGGACATTCACTGACTGGAATGGACTTTCTGTTAATTGTGCATTGATATCAAACTCATTGGCTCGCTTGTCTCGCACCTCGACTGCAACGCCCATGGTTTAAAAATCCTGCTGGTGGTTTTCTTTCTCTTACTGCTGGTTTTTCTGCTTGAAAATCCCATGGTTTTTTTCATGTTTGTTTTATTGTTGAATGTTTTTATCTGTTTGACGTTATGACTATGCTTGCGTAATTTTTGTCTTGTGTTTGTTACAGTGCCAGATCATTTGACCACTGTTTTTGAACAAAAAAAAAAAAAATAATAATAATAATACAGTTTTCTGTCACAAAGATTTGGAACATATTAGCAATTTGGAACACGAGTGTTCCAAATCACTCATGGGTTCCAAATTTGTGACAAATTGGCATTCCAAGAACACACTATCGTGTTCCAAACAATGTTTCGAAAAGAACACTCCCATCTAAGCCCATGTTAAAAAAGGTATTCCCAAGGTTTTCCATGCCGAAACCTCATGTTTACATAGTGTATAACCATTGGCGCAGATCCTGGGGGGGACGGGGGGGACACGTCCCCCCCAATATTTCAAAAGTCACGAATTGTCCCCCCCCAAAAGTTAAGCTGTGAATTTTTCCGCCAAAGATGGAAAAGTGGAATCGGTTGATGTCCTGCCAGAAATATTACAAAAATCAGTTCCCTGATTTACTGAATTTTTTTTTGGAAAAGGTTCATGAAGTTTCTGTGTAATTTCTGTGAGGCCAATGCTCTATTGCCTCAATCACATTTTGCTTGTGGCCAGCCAAGGTATAAGGAACCGAGTTGTGGCAGTAGGTATAGTTGGTTTTTGTTGGTGAAGGCAGGAATTGCTCCTGGAGAAGACCGAACCCATTCAAGTTTGCATTCCTCATGGCGTCTGTCTCCCCTTCATTTTTCCGATCAGCAAAGCAAGCCTCGTGTTGATGTGCACGTCCGAGAACGGAACTTTTCACGTTTGGTATATGTCAACAACAGCCTACCCATACCGCTCCAGCCTGACACATTGTAACCGCCGTCAACGCTTCTGTCAACCTTTGCTTCTTATCCATGGAAAATTACACCCTGAATACTGCACAATGCTTTGCCCATTTCGACCTCTTCAGAATGATATATGCTCTTCGTGCCAGTAGAATTTCTCGAAGTTTGGGCGTACCTAAACCAAAAAACAAGGCCTTTTATTTTTTTATTTCCATCATTTACCGTGCAAGTGGGATGTGCGCTATGGGGTATGAATCTTTTACAGCCAACAGATTGTGCATTTATTTTTTTATTCTATCAGCTGGACGCAGTTTCCGTGTTTTTAATTTTTGCTGCATTTTTTTTTGTGGACTGCAGTCGGCATCGCCGAATCGCGCGGAAACGTGCACAATAATTTGTGAATTTAAAGTCACCGCATTCACGTGGTGTGAAACTCATGCATGAACAAGAAATACGTTTTGCTTTCGTCAAGGACAGGAGCAAGGGATGATTTTCCCTTACAGAAAGTGTCTTTTTTGACAAGATTTTAGTGGAAAATACACAATTTTTCACCAAAAATGGATCTGAAATTTCAAAATTTCTTCAACTTCTGGGGGACTCCGTCCCCCAGACCCCCTGCCAGGGGCTCTGCCCCTTGGAACCCCGCTAGGGCGCTGCCCCAGACCCCGTATGCTGCTGGGGGCTTCGCCCCCAGACCCCCTAAAATATTCCCACAACGTCTCCCCCAATATTCGATCCAGATCTGCGCCCTTGTGTATAACCGTCATCCTTTACGTTTTTTCAGCCTCTTTATAGCACAGGACAATTTTACGCACACGTTAAAAAATAATAAATCTTATATTTCAAACACAGAAGACCACAATTATGCGTCAATGCAATCAGTTGTAAACAGTAAACACATCCACATTTCTTTTGAAAACGACGTTATACGTCGATAACAGCTACTTTTGTAAAAAGCAAGGTGACGCAAAACTTCTCTTTGGTAATTGCTGAAAGATAAATAGTTTGTTCCACCTCTTGCTGCATTTGGAACACATGGAATGTTCCAAATCGCTCAAATGTTCCAAACATGTGACAGGGAATGGTGTTCCAAGAACACACTATCGTGTTCCAAACAATGTTCCGAAAAAGAACACTCCCATCTAAGTCCATCTTAAAAAAGGTGTTCCCAAGGTGTTCCTCATGTTTAGAGTGTACGGTCCTCTTCCACCTTACCTTTGGATTGAGATCCGATCCCTGTTGCATAAGTGTTCCGATGGTGAACCAGAGGGAGTTCCCAACGGTGAAGTCATTTTCGACCACATCGTTCTCGATGGCACACGGGTGGGCGTCGTGCCATTCGTAGGGTGAGAATCGGGCCACAATCCAGATGGTCAACGATACAAGGACGTATGCTATGAGGACGTAGATCCAGATTTCGATGGCCAATGGATTGAGGAAGGAGAAGAGTCTGCCGTGGCTGTTCTTCGGAACCTGAAAACGAGCGAGCATAACACTGGGTTGAACTCAACAATCAACAGCTGCATGTGGGTAGGCAAACCAGTCGTCCACCAATCAGCAGGTCGACAACAAGTTACAGCTTTAATTAAATTGAAAGGCGAAACGTAAATCACGTCCCGGAAGTTGGTTACATCAAAATTGGCCGCTGATTCAAAGTTTTGCCATATCTTGAACGTCGCCGCTTATTTTGTCTTGAGGGGAATAATAATTATTGTTTCAAGAATAGGATGGATCTTTGCTAGCTGCAAGGGCGAAACTAATAGAACTCGGAACTAATGGAACTACAGGATGCTCCCCCATGTATAAAATTTAATGTGATGAGTGAAATTGACATAAAATGATGGTTTTTATACAGAGCGGGTCAAAAGTAACTTTCGACGCCAGGAAATCGCTTTTTCTACTTTTCCGCTAACTATCACGGAGTTGGCGTTCAAAATGCTTGTTGAAAATGCTTTTTCAGAACATGACATTTAAGATGTGTTTAAATTTATTAAAGGATCGCCTTGGGACACCATGCAGATCTCAACAATTGAAAATGAGATTCACATTGAAATTACTCGTAAGTCAATGTAAATCCATATCGTGCTTCAGACCAATCTTGATATTCCTACCTTGAACAGGATTCCAATTCCAAGACTCATGAATGGCTTAGTGAAATCGATAACACTCTCTCTGGCGTAGTTTATTGTCATTGCTGCGACTGCGAGATCTGCTTTCTGAAATTTGAAAATGAAATTTATTCGGATGTAGTTGGGTATACACGCAGACATTCAAAATTCCCGGGCCATAGGAGATTTTTGTCAGACTTTTGAAGCACGGGGCAATGTTATTCCCCATCTAGTATGCGCTGTTAAATGCATTCCTTCATGTGTTGTGTTTTGCGGCGCATGAGAAATGGGGAATTACATTGCCCCGTGCTTCAAAAGTCTGAAAAAATCGCCTATGGCCCGGGTATTCAGAATGGCTCCGTATATAGTTGCATATCGTATCTGTCAAAGAGAGTCTCACATTTTTGATTGGCAATTAGACAGTGGCGCTGTTGACAATTTTCCAGGACTCGGACCGCTCGGAGTCGCACTGTGCATCAAGAAGTGTTGGAACGGGCAGGTTTTGTTTTGTTAAAAATGAGGACAGTTTGGGGAAGGAGCTTGCGTTTAGCCAATCACAGGGCGAACCAGTCTATCTGATTGCCATGTGAGGACTCTTCTCATGGGCACGGTGGTTTCTTTTTTGCAGCAGAGTGATTGTTTGTTGTGTTCAGATTTGATTCTGATTCAGATTCTGTTTTCAATTATGCCTTCATTATGTTATGTTTTCATTATGTTTTCATTATATGTTTTTCATTATGTTTTCATTATGCTTTCATTATGTTTTTTTCATTATGTTTTCATTGTGTTTTCATTATATTTTCATCATGTTTTCATTATGTTTTCATTATGTTTTCATTGTGTTTTCATTGTGTTTTCATTTTGTTTTCATCTAGTTTTCATTCTGTTTTCATTATGTTTTCAATGCTTTCATTGTGTTTTCATTCTGTTTTCAACCCGTTTTCAAAATGTTTTCGTTGTGTTTTAATTGTGGTCCCATTGATTTCATTGTGTTTCATCATGTTTTCATTATATTTTCATTGTGTTTTCATTATGTTTTCATTACGTTTACATTGTTTTTATTGTTTTCAAGATTGAAGCCCTCATAAATTCGGTCACCAGTTTTGACCTATCTAGGCGCTACGTCTACACTAAATCACTTCAACATATTTTCATTCAATGCCTTTTAGGTACACATTGCTTGGACCACCTGCTGGCCAGTCATCATTCATCATCTACTTTTGGCGGCAGGTGTTGCGGGCCCTCATTCGCTGGTCCACTCGACCCTTTGTTGTTTCATTCTCAAAGGAAACAGGGCCCAAGCAAAGCTCACCGAGACAAAACCAAACTTCGGAAAGCCATAAATTTCCTTAGCGATGTCGACCGCAGAAAGCTACCGCCTGGCTGAATAGACTGAACTCCCTTGCTCTCGTGTTGGCAATTTGCAAGCCTGAAAACAAAGGCCTGCAGCTTTCCGCCTCAAAGCAAAAGCAAAAGGCCAGAAAGGCAAATAGCATCTGCCGATAAATTAATGTGGCGAAAGTGCGGAGAGAATGCGAAGCAAAAACTGATGTCTGCTGGCTGGGACAGCTGGAGGCCATGATTTGCTGCTTTGCGGATGAGATGCGGATGCGGATGTTGGGGTTCCGAGTTGTCCCACCCTCATTGGCATCGGGTCAAAAACAAATCTCTTTTATTCGAAATATTAAGCTAAGCAGGGTGCTGCAAAGGGAACAGCAATTAAGGAAACCGAAATATATGGATCTCCCTCCTTACGTTGGAGCAATAATTATTTTCGTTATACAGCTTTTCCCAAAAGTCACTTGACAACCCCGCAGAAAAGTGCATTGCAGTTTTGAAGCAACTCTGGAAGCTTGCTCGGAGTGGAGTTTGTTCCAGTTCGAATGGATAACACCTGCAGCAGGCAGCCTGCCCAATCTGAACCTGAAATCTGTGGAAATAGCCCCACAATAGAAGATTGAAAACTAACAAATGGTGGGGGTTGTCAAGGGACTTTTGGGCACCCTGTATTTAGGACAGTAAATAATCCAATCAAATTCGGAGGCACGCGATTTTGCTTGCGGACGTGTCTCAGGTTACTTCTGATGCCTGATAAACGTTAAGCAGACACAGCAAGACCTCCATTCCTTTGAACACTGCACAGGTCATTGGAAAATGTTAGACATCGCGAGAGGAACTACAGAGCTTGCGAGCCAGCAACATGGCCATAAGGGCCAGTGCAAGAGAACAGTAGGCGGTGCGCGGCTATGGGGTGGTGCTATAATAGCATGAATGTGTATCGCGGTCGAATCGGACGTTTTGAAACGTGGACAGCACAAAGTGAGCAGCAGAAATAAGATTGAGGTGATTTGCTTGTCATTTTACAATGCAGGAAATTTTGGACATCTCCAAGACTCCAACAGAATAGCCAATCCTTCATTTGGAAACGACAAGGAATCCCAATGTGAAAGGGGTGTGCACAAGTTGCTTCGAAGTTGGAGGCCTACCGGTCCAAACCCAGCGAGATCAAATTGCAACAATTTCCTATTTTCAGGAATCTCGGGAGGTTGTGCAGAGATTTCGGCGCAGCTGGTAACAGAAGTTCACCTCCAGAGTTGAATTTGACAACATATTCGTATTCTACTTGCAGAAAGGGACAAGGCTGGTTTGTTATTGCACACGAAAGAATCTAAATATTTTCAGGAGAATCGGTTGGTTCTGATTTTGGACCACCCTGTTTAAAAATTTCGTGTCTTTCACACGGATTGAATAAAAGAGCAAACTCATTGCTCAGTCATGTGCAGAGTCATTGCGCAGTCATGTGCACAGTCACTGCACAGTCATTGCGCAGTCATGAGCACAGCCATTGCACAGTCATTACACAGTCATTGCACAGTCACGGCACAGTCACGGCACAGTTACTGCACAGTCTTTGCATAGTCATGGCACAGTCATAACACGGTCATAGCACAGTCATTGCACATTCATATCGCAGTCATGGCACAGTCATGCACAGTCACTGCATAGTCACTGCACAGTCATAGCACAGTCATGGCACAGTCATAGCACAGTCATTGCTCGTTGCAGCATTTTCGAGGACATAATATAGAGGATCTAAATGGGTTAAAAAGGGCATACCATTGCAAGGCGGAATGGCGAGCAACACGGCGAGAGAAATTGCCACAGCGTACTGACTGCTGAGTTGATGAGTTCGTTTGACCGGCCAGTTGGATTTAATAAGGCCTTTCATTTCCAGTGCAGGCGGTCTTCTCGTGTTTGTAAGGCAAGAAACACCTTCTCGCGAAAGGTCACGGCAATATCATTTACTTCGCATTTCTTTCGCGCTAGGATAATAATCATAGAGGTCTAATGGGCAAAGCACAGGGGCGTCATTAAAGGCTTCTGCAACGGACATTTGTCGTTTCTCAGGCACGTAAACAAAACTAAGTCGCAGATCATGTAATCTGGCTGCGAAGAGTGGAGATCATGTAATCTGGTTCTGGGGCCAAGGACCAGAGCCCCTAGCGAGGTCTGGTGCCAAGGCCTCAGAAGCTGGAAAAAAGTTTATAGCAATTCGGCTGCTGTTTGCCATCTGCGGGTTTTGTGTTGTCCTTGTCCTCTTTGCATCTCATGAGCCAACGAACTTGTCTGTAAATCATATTGAGAGGAGGAAACTCCAAAAATATGGAATATCAAGGAATCAATCAAGGCGAGCCAACAGCACATGACAGGGTGGGGCAAGCTAACCGCTGGCAGGAAAATATCTCGTCAGGGCGTCAGGGGGCAGTCGTCCCCCCCGAAATGGCGCTCCGGCCCAAGGCAGGACAGCATATCCAAATGCACTTGCCACTGATTGCCTTTTCCATCTATAGGCAATATCCTTTTCACCTTCTAAGATTTCTGACCTTTCTTCCTACTCCGCATCATTTATGTCCGGTGCAGCAGGCGCACCTTTATACACAGACGAAAGCTGGAAGATATTTTCACATCTGAAACTAATCTTCTGCGTTGGATTCGTGAATGAAACGCATCAAAGGTTGCTCTGAGAGAAAGGAGTCTATGCAGGATGCATTTGAAAATACAACATCTCGGGTCACCTGTCGCAAATGACAAACCGTGAGACTGTTAGGGCCTCAGTTCAGCCATGTGGTAGTGGAAAGAATAGCAAGCGAGCCCATACTATTCCGTATGCAACCCACATTTGAATGAACTGCACCAGTTGCAGCGGATTTTGTTTCCTAGGCGTATAGAATAGTAATTGAGCGCCTTATTATTCCGCAACGTATGCAACACCCATTTGAATGATCTGCACCAGTTGCAGCGCCGTTTGTTTCCTAGGCGTATAGAATAATAATTGAGCGCCTTATTATTCCGCAACGTATGCAACACCCATTTGAATGATCTGCATCAGTTGCAGCGCCGTTTGTTTCCTAGGCGTATAGAATAATAATTGAGCGCCTTATTATTCCGCAACGTATGCAACACCCATTTGATGATCTGCACCGGTTGCAGCGCTGTTTGTTTCCTAGGCGTATAGAATCGCAACTGAGCGCCTTATTATTCCGCAACGTATGCAACCGACATTTGAATTATCTGCACCGGTTGCAGCGCTGTTTGTTTCCTAGGGGCATAAAATCGTAGCTGAGTGCCTTATTATTCCGCAACGTATGCAACACCCATTTGAATGATCTGCACCGGTTGCAGCGCCGTTTGTTTCCAGGCGTATAGAATCGCAACTGAGCGCCTTATTATTCCGCAACGTATGCAACCGACATTTGAATTATCTGCACCGGTTGCAGCGCTGTTTGTTTCCTAGGCGTATAGAATAGTAATTGAGCGCCTTATTATTCCGCAACGTATGCAACACCCATTTGAATGATCTGCACCGGTGGCAGCGCCGTTTGTTTCCTAGGCGTATAGAATAGTAATTGAGCGCCTTATTATTCCGCAACGTATGCAACACCCATTTGAATGATCTGCACCGGTGGCAGCGCTGTTTGTTTCCTAGGCGTATAGTATAGTAATTGAGCGCCTTATTATTCCGCAACGTATGCAACACCCATTTGAATGATCTGCACCGGTGGCAGCGCCGTTTGTTTCCTAGGCGTATAGAATCGCAACTGAGCGCCTTATTATTCCGCAACGTATGCAACCCACAATTGAATGAACTGCACAAGTTGCAGAGATGTTTGTTTCCAAGGCAAATTTGACAAATTGAAATTTATGGCACAAAGAGTTTTGACGTGTCTTGTTATGACTAGAGAAAAATAATAATAATAATAATAATAATAAATAAATAAGAAAAAAAAAGAATAAGAAATAAAAGAATAAGAATAATAATAATAATAATAAAATAATACATAATAATATAAGAATAATAATAATAATAATATGAATAATAATATGAATAATAAGAAGATAATAATACTATAATAATAATAATAAATAAGAATAGTAATATAATAATAAAATAGTAATAATAATAAATAATAATATAATAATCAATACTAATAATCATATAATCCTCCTCATCCTAATACTCTCTAACTCCTAATAATATCCTAATATCCACTCACTAACTACTCCTCCTATCCTCCTAATAATCATACTCCTCCTCCTCATAATCCTATCTAATCCTCCTCCTCCATCATCCTACTCCTCCTCCTCCTACCTCCATAATCCAATCCTATCAATCACTAATAATGAGAGTATGGCACAGAAATAACGCAATGCAATTCCATCTGCGGCTCCGAGCATAGTGATCAAAACCAGTTTCATATCTCCTTGGGCGAACCAACCTCGGACAGTTTTTCCCAGTTTCATCAATTTTCAAATCTGCTGTGCTGTATGATTTTATTAATATTGGAATGAAACATCTTTGAAGGGTCCTTCTAAAAAGCGGAATTCGCGGAATTTACGAACTGCGGCTGCAGTGCGAATCTAAGCCCCCAAACTTCCAAGCCAAGCTGCCCTAATCTAGTCTAACCCAACCTAACCTAACCTAACCTAACCTAACCTAATCAAACCTAACTCAACCCAACCTAACCTAACCTAACCTGTAATTCAGCGTATTTTGCTTGTTTCGCGAACCGCCATATCAAACATTGGTCCGCGTCCGCATTTTAGTTTCTCCCTCTTTGAACATTCTTTGGTGTTCTTCGTTTGATTAATCGTGTTTGCTTATGCTGGTTCACCGATGAGCCCCTGACTAAACGCATCTCTCAGGGTGCAGTAAAGATCGAATGCTCTTGCAAAACACAACATCCAAGCACCACACAGTTGAAGTTGCCCCATCCAAACCAACATGTGTTAAAGTTGTTTTGCAATTGGAAAACGCCACCTGCCATTACGTCTCCTTGCATGTGAAGCATTTTTTGCAAGGTACTGTACAGTGTACAAACAATAATTTACCCAATAATGGTGACATAAATTATTGGTTTGCGAGTCCTGTGGTTGTTCTTGTGACAAATGCTGTCCCATGAAAAGTACTGTTCCAACAAGCCAACCCTGCAGGTGCTCATTTATTGGCATATGAAACATTTGTGGCGGAAATGTACAAGTAAATAAACACTATAGTCACCCATTTATGGATACATTATTGTTTCTTCGACTGTACCTGCAATTACCAAAACCTTGGTACGCACCAACCTTCGTGATGAGTTGGTGAATGATTCCGTTCCACTCCATTGTCACTGGATTCTGCACTCCATATTTTCCATCGGGGACAAGCTGCAGCGTGAATTTGAAACCAACTCTGTCGGCAATGGCCTTTAGTAAGTCTACGCAGAAGCCTTGAAAGCGACCATTTCCTGTCTTGTTTCCATCGTCCTTGAACATTATGTAGGGCTTTTCCTGTAAATGAAAATGGAACAGAAAAGTTTCAGAAGAACGTCGAGGGTGGATCGTCTGTTCCTTTTTCGAGATTGCATTTGCGTGGTGATTGGACACGGACTCATACGTCATTAGGACTCTCATTTGGAATTCTTCAGGAATTCATTAAGAAACCTTTAGGAAATTTTTAGGGAATTCTGTTTCAAGAATTCTTTTTTAGGAATTCTCATTAGAAATTCTTTTGGGGTTATGTCGTTTATAAGGGGGGGACACAATTGCACGGCAACAGGGAAACAGTTTTAAGAAAAAGCTGTACTCTTAGCCGTGCAATAGTGTCCCCCCTTAGGCTCCTGCAGACGGTACAGGGTGTGCTTTTTCCCTGTCGTGCAATTGTGTACTCCTCAAACGGTTTTCTTTTGCATTTTCGTTGCTATACTGCCTGCATTATTTTTTCTTATTCTGTAT
>JASGXE010018800.1:0-13256 GCA_030068105.1 Sinentomon sp. SZTP_YWyxl
CATGCTTCAAATGGAGCAACATTTGGAAACACATAAATAAACGCTAATAAAGAAAACTAATAAATTCATCAACAGACTATAAAATGACTGGCATTGCGGCAAAGAGACAACAATTCCGTGTCGTTTGGCCCGTGGGAAGGTAGGCTGAAAAGGATGGAGATGAATTTGGCCTCATATGTGGCAGAATCAAACCAGCGCCGTCCGCAGTGTCAGTAATTTTACACACGCACTTCAAGTGTCATTTCTAATAAAAAGTGAAAACATACAGTGAAGTCCGGAATTGTCTGTCTTTTGTTTTGGGATTTCATTGGCTGGACTGGTGGTCCGCCCTTTGCATTCAAAGCAATGGGACGTGAAATTTTTCCAAACATTGTACCTCATTGCCCACACAAAGCTTCCTTGTCCCGTGAAAGAAGAATGGCACTTTCGGACTTACCTGTATATATCTACGCCTAAATTGTTGCCAAACAGCAAACATAAAATACAAAATATGCACATGGAAACTAAATCAACTTAAGTAAAACAGGTGAAAGAGATTGCCGTTCGATGCGTGGCCCTAGCAATAGTGCGTGGCCCTATCAACAGCCCTATCGGCACTGTTTTCTGCTGTGGGAGAAGTAAATTCCACAAAATCCTTTTTTTACTATTGTCTTCTAAAGCACTTGTTGGTGCGCGATCCAAAATAAATCAGACTTAGCAAGTGGTGTATAAAAGTGTTTACAGGTGCTCCAAAACCAAGGGCGCCTTGTCAGATGTTTGCCAGACTTTTTAAGCAAGGGGCAATGTGATTCACCATCTCGTAAACGCCGCAAAATGCATGGCTTCATGTAATGCGTTTTGCGACACATGCGATATGAAGAATTACACTGCCCGTGCTTAAAAAGTCTGGCAAAAATCTCCTTTGGCCCGTCATTAACTGAATGCTCGGTATATCCAAACCCACTAGTTTTACAGGTAATTTAAACAAGCATATCTCAAACTAAAGCGTTGGATGCATGAGAGAAAATGAATTGAAAAACACAGACATTGATATATCTATGTACGTACACGGTGCGGCGGAATTAATGTACCCATACATGTGAAAAATTGCGACTGTTCAGATTTTAGCAAAAACTCCATGCTGTAAAAATGAAGGAAACTCGTTTACAGCTTAGCTCAAAATTGACACCACAATATAGCTTGTTTGAGGTATTGCGTTTTTTTCTCACACGAGGCAACACCCAAATTAACGGTAAATTTGTTTGAACTGCTGTTGGTGGATGCTTTTCCTTGCTTTTCGTATTATTTGTGCAGTCGGTTCCATGATTTTATGTTTTATTGTTCATTTATATCCTGACTCTGCCCTAGGCTACAACGTTTTTTAACCATTTGTCCACCAAGTGCTTTGTGGATTCTTGAATAATAAATAATAATAAATGATAAGTTCTATGGGAAAAATACATGGATGAGTGCATTAATTCAACCGCCACTATACTGTATGTCCCATTAATTACCAAAGTGGAATTTTTGGTACGAGATCTTATATATTTTGAATGTCATTGTGGGTCCACAAAATGCGCCATCCACAGGCAGAAACCGTTTACCCGATGGTTGGAGGGACGTTCAAAAATAATCCAAAATACAAAATACAAACGAAAAGTCCCATCATCTGAAAAAGTTCCTCTTTAGTTTTAATGGGACACCAAAAGCAAGGAACGTTTAGTATTAACAATTATAGGACGAGATTGTGTTCAAAAGTTGAAATCCAATGCGTCCCCATTGGCGATCAGTTATGTCAACAACTCTCCGGAAAGAAGTTTTGCTTGTCGGACGAACGACACTCAGCTTATGCAACTGACTTGAGCGAATTAAATTTTCCGATTTCACATGGAGACGCATGGCCACACGGTTCCGTGTCTCCAGTAATTTGCGATACAAGGTCATCGTATCCTGGTCATTATCCGGTCCGTCTTTGTGAACCAATTGTGTATGGGCACTGGTCAGGTGAAACGACGTATCAGGTGTTGCGGTTGCCAGCAAACGTGCTCCAGGTGTTATTATTAACTCTGGTGACGAGTCGTTGCTCACGGAACTCTTTATGTCCAGATATGAGCGAGTGACCAAGAGTCGGATGACTCTATATGTATCCAGGGCATTGAGAATCAGCGGATGAGGAGATTTACACAGCAACTCAGGGATTGACTCTGGTTTTGTTTCGTGTTGTAAAGCAGCGATCAGATCGACCTGTGAATAAGATGGCAATGATGGCTTTCTACTCCTCTCTTGAACCTTGCGGAGCACTTGGTTTGCCACAGTTGTCACATCAAGGATTTTAAAACTGCCTTTCCTTTGGCAGTTGTCGCAGATTGCTCCTTCATCGGTCAAGCAGCTCATGTTCTTGAAGCACTCTCCAAGGTAGTTTGTCAGCATAGTTTGGCGGCAGTCGACCAAATTGTTGCTGTATGCTGCCATGTGGTAAACGTTTTGAAAGGCAAGTCTTTTCTGGGGTTCTGTCTTCGATGCGTCGCTGTCAATCATGTGAATAGACCGTCGCACGTCAAATCGGTTGAAAAATAACAGGCAGAAACTGAGCTGATTATCTCTGCCCGCGCGGCCCGTTTCCTGATAATACGATTCAATGGACTGGGGCATGGAAAAGTGAATAACAAATCGGACATCCCCCTTATCGATGCCCATGCCGAATGCATTCGTTGCCACAATGATGTCAACATCTCCTTGGAGCCAGGCTTCCTGAGCAGCAATGCGATCTCCATCTTCCAGACCCGCGTGATAGTGACAAGCGAGAAGACCTTCATTTTTCATAGTTAAAGCTACGTTTTCAGCGTCGTTGCGTGACTGGCAGTATATAATTCCACATTTCCCATGTAGAAAGCCTTTCAACAGGCCAATTATGTCTGATAAGCATCCATTTCGGGTGAGTTTTCTGTACACACAGTACAAGAGGTTGGAACGGGAAAAACCTGTAGCAAACACGTTTGGATCGCGAAGACCAACTTGTTGAATTATATCCTTGCGGACGTAGGGTGGAGCCGTTCCAGTTAGAGCAATTATTGGAACATTTGGGCAGAGGTCGCGCAAACATTTCAGCTTCAGATATTCAGGTCTGAAATCATGACCCCATTGGGATATGCAGTGGGCCTCATCTATAGCAATTGCGGCTAATCTATCACGAGTACAAAGGATTTT
Organism: Sinentomon sp. SZTP_YWyxl; assembly: GCA_030068105.1. Lineage (NCBI taxonomy): Eukaryota > Metazoa > Arthropoda > Protura > Sinentomata > Sinentomidae > Sinentomon > Sinentomon sp. SZTP_YWyxl. The sequence continues at coordinate 3,187 of JASGXE010018800.1, forward strand.
CAGAAAATCGTGGGTTCTTGTGGTGTGGAACAGCAATTCGGGAGTGGCATAAACTACAACGCCGGAATCGTCATCTTTGGAGGCAGCTGGAACGAGACCTGATGAAGCGTGTTTGGTGCCAGAGTTCGTCATAAACTCCCGCAATTCATACGCAGCTATGTCAGCCTTACGCAGTGCCACAATCTGGTCGTATATAAGTGCCTTGAGTGGGCACACAACTAGGACGACCTTTTTTAGCAAAACCGCCGGTAACTGGTAACAAAGACTTTTGCCACCACCGGTGGGGAGCAAGACCAGCGTGTCCATTTTATTTATAATTGTCGCAAGAATCGCTTCTTGAGGGTGCCTGAAAACATCGTATCCAAAGGCTCTATGTAACCCTTCCACAAACCACTTTCTGGTCGTGTCTGCTATCTCGTCAGGTAATAGCGCATGGTTCAAAAATTTTCCTGTGGAATCGGCACTTGGACCGAATGGAATGGAAGTGTTAGCACCCTGCTGCAAACTCATAAGTCGTGTTCCCAGGATATCTTTATTAACATGTTCCACTTCAGCATCCGCTATCGATGACTCTTGGCTGTATTCCTGAATGTCTTGTGAAGCTTGAAGGGTCAAAGGTGGAGGATCACTGACAATATTGGACAACTTGTTAATATGTGCAGTTTTCTTCGAAGGGTTGTTCTCATTACGCAATGGAACGACTTCCGGGTGCGTCTTATGCTGATCTTGGAGATGACGTGCCATCTTAAATGCCCGAACGCCGCACAACTTGCACTCACGCTTGACTGACTTGAGAATTGTCCTATGGGATTGTGATTCTCGGTCATTCCATGCTTCAGACGAAGAAGATGGGATCGGGCTTTCATCATCACGACGTTTTGCAGCTCCTGTACTTGAAGGTCCTTGAATTGCTGTTGAAGACACAGCAGCCCCGGTGGATGGCCCATTTAATTGCAAAAATTAATTGCACTTTTTCTCGAATTGTCTTTTCGAGATAACAGTGCAAGGTTTTGGGAATCCATTTTTTACCCAGAAAGTTTCGGTAACATTCGGATGAATAGGGCCTTTTCCAAGTTGGTTGGCATTTCCAAATCTTCATACTCTTGTGCAAAATATTGCGATATCATCATTCTCTCGCTCCCATTTTCCTCAATTGAGTCATTCCATTGGGCATCGTCAAAGGGAGGAACTCCAGTTTTGTGAATCCAGTGACGATTTGCCTTAAATATCTTCTCCCAGTGAAGCGCAGATTGAGTGTCTTGGCACTGGTGCAATATATTCTGTGCACTGGCAAGGGTTTTCGTCTCTTCGTTGAACACTGAACCAATGCGCGAATTCCAGAGAAAAGCCAGTGGTGACAATTTCTCAAATTTCTTCCTTTTATCATCATCACTGAAATCCGATAGATGTGTTGCCCTGGGTTCGAATTTTTTTCTAATGGAACCACCATTTACGGCTTTCAATTGGCGACTTTGTAAAGACTCAACCTCAGATATTGGAACCTCACTCGCAACTCCAGAATTCCTCATTTGATAGTCAGAGTTGCAGCGAATCTGCCATTCCGCGTCGATCTTGAAGTCGTCCATGCCTTGCAAAAGCCCAACGAAATTTTCATCAGACATTCCCCATTGGCTAATATCTTCCGAAAGGCACTGGACAGCTGTGGATTCTAGAGATTGCAATTGATCTCGCTCTTTGCTTCCCGAAGAGTCCGGTGTATGATTCGTAACGAGGGTGGTCTTATCCTCATTCTTACCGTCTAAAAGGGCCAAAAACTCCTCCTCGGATATCAAATCATGGGTGTTGTTGACCGTAGGATGTTTTTCCCGCGATTGCGTTAGAAGTTGCCTATTTTCATTGTTTGCAGAAAGGGTGGACGACTGGTTGGAAACTGAAGAGGCATCATTGCTACTCTGGGTTTCGTGTGAGAGGGCCAAAACCCGATTCTCGGTTGTCAAATCCAGGCTGCTGTTGACAGAAGATGCGTTAGATTCACCGTTACCCCAATCGTCGTTTTCACCTTTTGTCGAAATTGTGTCACTGATTTGCGATTCTTCACTGCTGTCACTGCTGTGGTCAACTTTCGTTTGTGTTCCACAGTGAAACTGTTCAAAGTTTCTTTGTTGAATGGCCCTGATCCTTCGAACCAGATCTTGCTGGGGACATTCAAAGCTACACAAAAAGTTTATTGCTGCATCATCGGACGTCTGTGTCCAAATCTCCGCACATAGGACAGATTTGACAGTAACAGGCATCGAAGGGCCGTTTTCTCGACTATTATGAGAGGCGGAATCGACTGCTCGCCAGGAGGTGCAGCAACGCAATTGTTCGCTGTGGTCCCCTTCAGTTTGCGTTCTAAAGTGAAACTCATTGAACTGTTTGAACTTAATGATCTTCAGCCTTCGCGCCAAATCATAAGGGGAACATTCAAATTTGGATAAAAATGACATGACAGCGTTTTCCTCCGTCTGTGTCCACATGCTTACACTGAAAGCAGACCTTTCTACATCAAGAGTCTCTTGAGGTATGTTTTCCGGTTTTGTCTGACACGCGAAATCGTTCTTGATCCAGGGCGAGCGGTGCTCCCGAATCCTCTCTCCCCGGTCCAAAATTTTGGCCAAAACACGATCCGGGCTGTTTGTTTGAGTGGCTGCACAAGTAAACGTCATTTCGTCCATCATTTTGGGCATTAACTCGCTGGGAACTCTCTCCAAGACCAATCTGGTTCGCTCCATATCGCTGTCGTTGCCCCTTTTAATAAGTTGAAAATCCTAACAACGTTGAGTAGAAAATGTGTAGCCACACTTCGCTTTTCCGCAGGTTATAAGAATTTCCGGATCCACGAATTTCCGTTGTAGTGAAACTGTCCGAAGATACCACATTACCCGCAGCACAATCTTTGCAGACAGGGCGTCTCGGGTGTTTCGGCGATGTTTCGCTCCTGCTGTTCTCCCAACTGGAAGTTGACGCACCGCAATTAACTAAATCTGGATGGTCTGTCAACTTCCCTTTTCCTCCTCGGTCTCTCTCCCAGGCTTCTGTATCCTTTTACTTCTTCAAACCCACAAAGAAGGTCGTCGGAGAAATAATCGTTTGAGACATTAGAGGGTTTGTTCTCATGGTCTTCTAGAGCAAGCCATAACAAATTGTCTGTTTCTTCGTCGTCTGAAGGGAAGGGATCTTGCTCGATGGACGGAACTTGTGTTCCGATTGTCCGATATCTATCCAGATAATCCGAAACTATTTTATAGTAAATGTTCGACACGCTGACCTCCGTCTGTGTGGCGTGCGTAGATTTCCGACCCATTTCTCAGCAGCCTTATTCGTGACATTCCAAGGACATGTTGACGATGAGCTAAATGATGGGAGAAAACAATATCCCCCATTCTTAAACCGAGTGCGGAGAAGTATTATAGAAGCTCTGTTCGTTCGCACACATGCGACCGCCAAAAGTCAGACGAACATCGTGCAACATATCGCACTAGTGGCCGTATTCCCCTTTGCAACTCATTCTCTGGTCCAACTCAATACTCAATTCAGTGGATATTCGTTTTTCGAAGTGACACTCGTCGGAGATGCTCGGCCCAGCATTTCGGGCCTGATCTCTGCACAGATGTTTATGATTGAGGTGTGACTCTTGCACGTTGTGGGGCAGGTTGCGTTGCATTCGGCGCTTTAGGGTCCCCAGAGAAATCCCGCCACCGTATATGGTCTTTAGTTGACTAAGCCTCTATTTATACATGGCGAGGAAAAACCAACACAGGCAAGCAGAAATGACAATAAAAAATAAGTTACTTGGCCGTCTTCATTTTCTTCATTTTGTCCCATCATTTCTGCTTCCCCCTGTATGTGTGATCAAAAACATTTGGTCAAAATTTGCGACAATCCTTCTAGATGTAGTACCTTGGCCACGATGAGTAGAAAAACCAGGCATGCAGAAAATTTCGCTTTTCGCCGTTATTAGGTTTTAAATTTTGTGGCTTTCCTCCACATGTGGAACGGACAATGCCAAAAACATTATTTAGCACAAGTATTTTTTCTCGAACAACCTCAAGGTTTTCTGTGTGCAAAAATATCTTTTCCATGCACAACGCATCCTTTCCCATTCATTTTCCATTCCACGCACCGCGAAAGGTGCATCCGTCTGTTGAATTGACAATTGAGTTGAAGCTGCGAGTGAGTTGCAATGGGGAATACTGCCGAACGTATTTCTTGCTGTGTAATTGGAAATTTGACTGCTGCTCTCGAAAATTACGATTTGAATATTTCGGAAGCGTGATCTCAAATGTCTCATTCCTCCAAAATCCCGTAATGTCTCCCCCGAAAGCCATCCATGAAACATTTGGGAGAACCCTGTAGGTGTGCGAAATCAACTATTCGGTGCCGTGAACGGGATGCTGCTCAAAACCAAACAATCATCTGCCTCGCGGCTTTGACGGGACATCGGGCTGCAAGCTTACCTTCTGTGAAAGGTGAGAAGCATGTTTTTTAATTAGAATGGACTGCTAGACTTCAAATTTCATGGCAATTATAAAAGGTGCAGTTGATGAAGGTTAGCACCATGTGATAGGAGGGTGGAACAAATTCGAAGAGAAAAACATTTCACACCCAATTGGGCGCACATCAAGCTGAACTAGGTTCCCAGAATTGGTCTTCTTGTCTTGTATTGTAAAATCGCACGAGGCGGTGTGAGGCTCACCCTTGACTTGCAATAAGAAGAGCTCTCATGCGTAAATCGGTGTCAATATTCCACAAAGATTTATGCGTTGAATGCAGAAAAGGGGTCTAAAATGATATTCTTGCCCTCCGCTGACTGTAAAAACTGGCGTAAATTTTATTTTAGGCTCCCATGGGAGCCTAACGGAAAATGACGAGTATACTAGGTTAGGTTAGGTTAGGTCAGGTTAGGTTTGGTTAAGTAAGGTTTTGAAAATTGGATGTTGAAATTGGCTGGAATTCCCAACAGCCAATCAGAGACGTGCATGCGGAAGTGGATTGGGAAAAAAATGTGCGGAAGAGAAGGACGCCATTCGCATATTTTTTTTTCCAATCCACTTCCGCGGACAGCAGCATCGCAACAGCCAATAACGTCGTCTCAATTTGTGACATCATCAATTTTCGCATTTTTACCTTTGCCACCGCTTTTTGCCATTTGGCGTGTTTGCCAGCGCTTCGCAACTCTTTCTGGGGTCGCAATAGGGTTGGGTTTGGTCAGGTTTGGTTTGGTTTGGTTAGGTCAGGTTAGGTTTGGTTGAGTTTGGTTTTGAAAATTGGATGTTGAAATTGGCTGGAATTCCCAACAGCCAATCAGAGATGCGTATGCGGAAGTGGATTGGGAAAAAAAATGTGCACCCCATTCTCATCCCGTTCCTGAATTGATCTCGCAATGCTGAAAACTTCAAACTTTAAACTTGTGTAAGGTTTTCGGGGTGTTCCCCAGGGCTTCTTTTCGCCCACATCAAACCATTCACATCAACCCAACCCAGTTTTTCAAACACATCAACAACCCAACCTAGTTTTTGAGGCACCTTGCAATAAATGATGTTATCAGCACCAAAACCTTCTGGACATTTCATCACTCCAAAACTAAAACGAGAAAATTGGTGTTGGCAAACGACATGGACCTAGGACCTATGAATGCAAAACACAATTCCTCTTCCAAAATTAGCGACTCTTTTGCTAAGGCTGTAGTGGCTTTTCTTAATCCTGTTCAGTCAAATCATGGCACTGCCTACCAAACTGAACACCAACAGTTCATAAGAGATACAGATATCTTTACCCCTGACGCAATTGCAGCAACCATCCGCTCATGCAAAAACTCCACCTTTGACTTGGTTGATGGGATACCGATGATCTTCTTTAAAAACCATGCTAATCAATCTACTGCCAATATTACGCAATCTACTGCCAATATTCTTGATATTTTCTTGGTCAGGCCGATGGATATTGTTAAGGAAGTAATAGTCATGGAGGGTTTAAGTGACCACCGGCTGGTGTATGTTGACCTGTGCTTCCAGATTGTTGCTCCGAAAAATATCTGCACCTATTTTTCTGCTAAATTTTCTAGAGTTAACAGGGAGGCTACCAGTTTAGCTCTGAATGAAGACTTGAACGAATTTATAGCCCAGTCTTCCATGTATAGTTTAGAACAGTGTTGGTTTTTCTTCACCTCAGTGGTTTTGAAACGCTTGTCGGCAGTTCCTCTGGTTGAAGTTAAAGATAGGTCCCGACCCGTCTGGTATACTCGGAAAAAAAAAAAACCTTGAGCATAGATGCAAGAGGATGTTTAAACACCGTGGTCGTTCTATTAGTCACAGGAATTCTTACAAACAGCTTCTCAGTGAATTAAATGCTGAGGTTGAATCTGCACATACTGTCTTTATCTCTGGGTTGTGTAAAGATGGTGAAAGAAATCACTATAGAAAACTCTGGAACCTGGTTTCCTCCTCGAGGTCCATGAATAAAATTGCCCCATGTTTGCTAGATGAGCAGGGTACACTTAGGCACTCCGAGCTGGACAAAGCTAACTTGCTGAATAAACGGTTTGTCGATATTTTTTCTGCGGCTAGTTATCCGCAAAATGTTCCATTGGCTTGTCGGCCTGATACTTTTGTGAACAACTTGTTGACCATACCTAAAATTGTTAGATGGATAAAAATGATGCCTGATTCTAATTGTCTCACATCTGATGGTTTCTCATTCCGATTTGTAAAGCTTTTTCCATCCTTATTTGCTAAATTTTTAATTGTAGTGATGAGAAAGTCTCTCTGTTCTGGAAAATTACCATGTAAATGGAAGCATGCATTTGTATGTCCACTGCCAAAAAAAGGAGATCCTCGGCTAGTTGCATCCTACAGGCCCATAAGCTTGACAAGTATGTGTTGTAAAGTTATGGAGCATGTTATAAATGATTATCTAGTCTCATTTTTGAGTGATCGGGAGATTTTATCCCCGAACCAACATGGTTTTCGGGCTGGTTTTTCGTGTGAAACACAGTTGGTTAGTTTTTCCCAAGTCATCTCTGATATTCTTGACAAAGGGGGTCAGATCGATGCAATTTTTGTTGATTTTGAAAAGGCCTTCGACTTGGTTCCCCATTCTTCCCTAATCTTGAAACTGAGGAATATTGGAGTGAATGATGTGCTCATCAATTGGATTATTGATTTCCTCCGGATCGCACTCAGCAGGTCAGGCTTCAAAATTCATTTTCAAATATTGGTACGGTAACCTCTGGGGTTCCGCAAGGGAGTGTGCTTGGGCCTACATTATTCTCAATTTTCATAAATGACTTGCCCGGCCACCTGGTGTGCCGATCTTTTCTTTTTGCAGATGACTGCGTCATCATAAAAGAAATTGAATCTCCAGATGATGTCCAGTCTTTAAATAATGATCTCGTGAGAATTGAGCAGTGGTGTACTAATTTTGGCATGAGGTTAAATGTTGATAAATGTGTGGCCATGTCATTTTCTAGGAAGATGTCTCCCATTATTGGTGTGTACACTGTGTTAAATTCTCAATTACCTCTGTTAGACATTTTTACCTATTTGGGCGTAACTTTTACAAGAAACCTTTGCTGGGGTCAACATGTTGAAATGTGGTGAAAAAAGCAAATTCTGCATTATATTTTGTTAGGCGTACTTTCTCTAAGGCTAGTAAAGTGATTAAAGAAAAGTCTACTTCGCTCTGGTTCGGTCCCTATTGGAATATGCTTCAGCTGTATGGGACCCATACAGACTGATACATGTGGAAAAACTTGAACGGGTTCAGAGAAGGGCAGCACGTTTTGTGTCAGGAAGGTACTCCTTTTCACACAGTGTGTCATCCATCCTGTCTGATCTTGGTTGGGTATCGCTAGCTCAACGTAGGAGGTCATCCCGTCTTGTGGGTCTTTTTCAGGGATTAACTAATATTGGAGGGTGGTCTCGTGTCAAGGAATGCCTATTACCTCCCACTTATATAGGAAGACATGATCATGCTTTCAAATTATGCTGCAAACCAGTTTTTAAGGATGTTGGAAAGTTCTCGTTTGTTGCTAGGACTGTTAACGATTGGAACTCTCTTGATGCCAGTGTTTTCGGGGATGGAAATGATATTTCTGTAAAAACATTTCGTAAGAATTTATTAGGTAGTGCCCGCAACAGTGCATGTTGGTAACTGTCTGGTATTTGTCAAAGTTGTGACTGGGCTGTAAAGCTGTCATGTTTGTTAATTTGCGCTGGACTGCGTCCATGCAAATTAAATTTAAAATAAAATAAATAAATAAATAAATGTATTATCCAAGTTTCTTTTTGTCATTTTCTACAACTCCTTGTCAAGTAATATCATTCCAAATGATTGGATGTTGAATATTGTCAAACCCCTTCCTAAGGGTGGATTGCCAGTGTCCCTGACCTCCTTCAGACCAATAAGCCTGATTTGCTCTTCAGCTAAGTTAATGGAGAAAATTGTGGCAGGATATTTACGTAACCTCCTTGAATGTGGGGACTTCTTTAGCAAATTCCAGCATGGTTTTAGATCAGGATTCTCGTGTGAAACACAACTGACTTCTTTCTCACATGATATCATCCAGCACCTTAAAGTAGGCACTCAGGTTGATGCTATCTTCATTGACTTGGTGAAAGCATTTGACAGAGTTTCCATTCCTGTACTTTGTGCAAAATTGGCACAATTGGCCATTCCTGAAAATATTTTCAATTGGATCATAACATTTGTCTCCAACCGAAATATCCAGGTTCTTCTGAACGGGGAAAAATCAGACTGTCAGGCACTCACTAGCGGTATCCCACAGGGTTCGGTGTGTGGCCCCCTTCTCTTCCTCATCTACATCAATGACATTACCGATGGTATCGGTTCATGTGTACGATTGTTTGCTGATGACATTGTCTTGTATAGACCTCTTTTGACGCAGGATGACTCGCAACTGCTTCAGCTTGACATTGATACTGTGACTGATTGGTGCAAATCAAACCTCATGGAAATAAACACATCAAAATCAAATGTAATTTCTTTCCACCGCTCTAATAGGGTCAACCTTTGTGATTATACTTCTGGTGGCACTGTTCTCCCAAGACCAGATTCAGTGAAATATTTGGGATTGACCTTTAACAGGAAACTGGATTGGGGCCCATATATCTGCAGCATTGTCAAACGGGCTTCAGTGCAATTAAAATTTCTCATCAGAAATTACTCTTCAGCATCCAGACATGTAGGAAGACTATACTGTACTTTTCCACTGTTAGATCCTTGCTTGAGTATTCAACTACCACATGGAATCCTCATCTTTCATGTCAAATCGAGAAAGTAGAGGCTGTGCAGAGAAGAGCGGCGAGGTTTGTGTGCGGAATCATTGGTCATTACCCAGTTGTAAGTGTGAGTGGACTTCTTCGGGAGTTGGGTTGGGAATCCCTTGAGCTCAGGAGGAAGTTGCATGCTCTTGAGATTCTCAGAAATTGCATCCTTGACAGAAGTAGGTGGGCAGAAACGTGTTTGCGTCCAAGTCTAAACACCGGCTCCACAAGAAAATGTAAAAATCTTTCACTAAAAATCCCTTGCACATTCGGTAACCTGGACAGACACAGTTTCTTTGTTGGCTCTATTTTCCTATGGAATAGTCTAAATCTTACTCCAGACTGCCTTACAATGAAGGGTCCCACTTTTCTTGATCATGTCAGGCAGCTACTTGTAAGGTCTACACCATGCTCATGATCGATCTTCGAACAGATGGGGATGAAGGTACTTTTCTGCTATGATTGTTTCCCTGGACTTTTACTTTGATGTAGGCCTATTTTTATTTTATTTATTTATTTTTTTTTGTTTTTGAGCCCCAAGGTTTTTTATGTCCATTTCATCACCTGTCTTTTTTATGTCTTTTTGCAATTTTTTTTTAATTTATCTTCTCGAACCGACTTTTTTGATTAAAGAGGTTCCTGCCTTCCTCGTTACTCATGGCACCTACGAAAATAAATGAAGGCAGTGGCCCATTTTTGTGGCCTTTTTTTTTGCATCATGGTACGCACTAGGTCCAGGCTACCTATCGTGGGAGGGTGTATAAACTTAAGAATCTTTTTCAC
>JASGXE010018802.1:0-18331 GCA_030068105.1 Sinentomon sp. SZTP_YWyxl
TCATCATTGTTAAATCTAGCGGACATATTGGTTATTGTTCTTCAAATTTAGGTTGTGGAATTGAAGGCTTCTCCAAACTGTTGCTCAAAAGCTCTGAAGTTGGTACTCCGTATGGCTAACGTTAATGACAACCTCATGGATGAATTCAACCGAATGGATGGGTTTTCACTGATTGGAACGGTGATTGAAAATCCAGAATGTCCTGTCACATTGCAAATGTTAAAGGTGATTCAATCACACTCTCGTGTTTTATTAATTCTAAGCGCAATTATTGCATTTCTTTCCATCATCACATAATTTGTGTTTTTGAAAGTCAAAAAATTAACTATGAATTATGTGATCTGTTTCATGTACCTTGTTGACACAGATGCTTGTCTCCCTTCTTCATGCACAATAATATCTGCATAAAGTCTTCATGCACCATGATCGGTATGTTCACAAAATGAAGAGATATAAGAAGCCATTTCACATTATGTCTTCATTTGCTTCTTTATGGAATTCGTTTCTTATTGTCAAGCTATCAGTATCCCAACAAAACATAAAAGTGGGAATGTATTGAGGCTCCACTTTTGGAACTTTCAGGGGGATAGACAATTTCTACATGGATTGCTGTTCAGAGAAGCACATTGATTTTCTCGGGTCCCAAATCTCGGAAATGTGTGGGTCCATTGCACGTAGGTTGGATTAAATCTCTCTGTTCTCATTCCAGTTTGTGAAGGGATTGACAACAATTACAAAATAAAAATTCAAATAGAAAATTCTCCAGACCAGAAGAACTTTGCATGTGAGATCTTAATAGCATGCGAAGGCTGTTTCCTAGGTGGTGATGCCTGAAGTCGCTCACTAGGAATCTTGCCACACTAGGGAGTTTGGTACATTTTAACAAATTTTAACTGAACTGTTACAAACATTTTCTCTCCACCAACCCCTCAAAGGCCTTCAAACTGCTGTGTTTTTCATTGCATTTTCACTAGAATTGCAGCTGAATGAAAATGTAGGTTTGCACCCATTCCGTTGTTGTTTCAGAGAATTTAAATATTTCTGGTCACATACCTTTGGAGGCCTTTATTCACCGTACACCATGTAATTTTGCCAGTATTGGGATGCAAACCGACAAATAAACACTCTACTGAACGAACTTACAGTTCAGTTTCTTCGACAAGCGATTCGCAGGAATCAATGTCTAGTTTTCACTTAGTTACAATGTATGCCGGAAACTTGCTGAGTGCCATGCTGACAGGTGGTGTTAATGCAGCTGCTTGACGTTATTCTGATCTTGCATTCCTTTTGCTTTCTTTTCTTTCTTTCTTTCTCTCTTTCTTTTTATCAAATTCCTCATCTTTACTGTCTGTGCCCTATTACAATGTGGAATTTCTTGATTGAATTCTACGTCATCATTGATCTTTGCGTTTTCGATCCTTCTTTGTCACCAGACCAGCAGCGTGATTTGGTTATACTAGTAAATGCTTGTAAGAAAAATTGTCTTTGTCCTTGTCTTTATCATTTTAGGCTTTTTTGGACTGCTCCGTAAGTGTCCCGCTGCTGACATTCAATAAGAGGCTGTTGCAATACAAAGTGACCATTAATAAGAAGGCTATCGTTAGATGGCCTCAACTGTTGGTGATGCTTTTCAAGTTCTGGCGTTACTGGTGCTCTGCTGTTGATATTGGTGATACCCATCACAACATGACCAGCAGCGGTGAGAAACCACCAGGTCCAACAGCTTGGTCATTGCTGATAGATGCAGTGTCAGTGCTGATAAGTGACGACAACACATATCATGAGTTCAACATCATGCAGTTGACACGCTGCCATGTCATTGATTCACTTCTCATGATGTTGAAGGTGAGTGAGTTCATGTCTGCCATGATACTGTTTGCACGTTGATGTTAATTTCAAAAGAACAGAAAGCAGAAACAAATTGAAATCCCCCAATGTTGATGGTGTCAACTTATGCGCCAGATCCCCATCTTATTTCAAAGGAAAATGAACCAAAAGTTTAACTTTGGTCAATCATTGCGTTTTTATTTTGTTAGTCTTAATCATTTTCTTAGCGAATCATTTGGAATCGTCTTAACGAATCATTTTTGGCAACCAGTGATATTTGTAAAGCATGTCACAGACTCCAAAAACCTCTCCTTTGTGATCGTTTTTTTTATTCCCGAAAACTATTTTCCCCTAATGGAATAGTTGTTGTGGGTTTGGTTTTGACATTGATATTCCACTGTTTTAATCAATGTTTCTTTTAAAAAGTGCCAGAATTTGTTGTCTTCTTATTTTTTGTTTTCATCACAATGATTGCCATTGCCATGGAAAAAATTCGAGTTGCGCATTTTGGGCTTGGTTGTTTGTTTCAGCGGAATGAAATTGGTATCATGAAATGCAAAATAATTTTCATGTTTTTGTTTTTATTTTAGCCATGTTTGTACATGTGGTTTTGAATAATTTTATTTCATTTCTCAATTTGTTTCTTAGGAGTGCTTTCTCCTGGGCGATCTGACTGGAAAGATGAATTCAAATGACTTGCCAAAAGTCACCGATCTTCCAAACATGAAGTTACAAATCGATTCAATGTTGGTCATTGTACGTACCCTTCTTGGTGCACCACCAGAAATACCGCATCTGGTTGCTCTGATTGATTTCTTGATATTTGCTCATCCTGCAAGCTCTACGTTTGTCAGTCAGAACAAGGAGAATCAGTATTTTGTAATTGCTGAAAGCATAGCAGCAGAAAGATCATCACAACTACATCAAGGTTATTCCTACTCAGGTAGCTGCACCTCTGTGTCGTGCTCAAGTTTTGTGTCAGGTTAGTTCTTCATTCAATCTATAACCCATCTGTCATCTGTCTGCATCTACCAGATATAAAAATAAAAAAAAAAACTATTCAGTAATTCTTGTCTCATTTTTTTATCAAAAAAGTATTTATCGGGAAAAGTACTGATCTGAAACACAACTATGAAGCATGACGTGATCATTTACAACCATTTATTCTACAGGTGTCCGAAAAGTCACGCAACATGGGATATTCATTGCTTGTTAGGTAACCTATCCGCATGGTGTGTGCGTTGCTCCTGTGTTTTTGTTTTTTGAACAAAAAGAACCGTTTTTCTTTCTTTCAAGAATGGCTCCAATTATGCTTGGACATCCAGGGATCCCATAATATCGAGAACAATCTGTAAAAAAAAAATCAAAAACCAATGTTGCGTGACTTTTCGGATGCACTGTACTTCAACCGAATGTCACCAAACCTTTCTCTCCAAAAGTTCGCTATCATTAATTTTAATTCAATATGTTAAACAATAATTATTAATTTTAAGTGTGACAATTGATTAATAAATTAAAACTGATTATTTCTGATCAATTATGTGAGAGGATAAAACCACAACAACCTGCTGCCCCTTCATTAAGAGTGCGAGAATAGCAAGGAACGAATTGAGACTAAACACCTTCCATCATACTTCGCCAGATGCATTGGTCATTGTTCGAGACCAACACACCTCCATCGTCGTGTCAACTGTGGCCTTCGACCTGGCCGGATGCCCTTTCATAAAAACATAATACTTATGCTTCCCGAAGTAGGAATATCACGCCGACTTCCCGACACACGATTGCATAATATGTGATCCATTTCATGGACTAGTCGCTATGGTTTTGGGCCCACTGACAGCTACGACTGTCACACCCGCTCAATTTGGTGCCGGCACTCCAGCAGACCCATCTTCACTACGGTCGGCCTGCACTTCAATTCTGCTCCAGTCAGTACCCATTTTTATCTGGCTGGCAGCCTGGTCAACAAATTATTCACAGTATTGATTTGCTGGAACTAGGGGTGTGGTTTCTTTCTGTAGAACTGCAAAATCTTCGGAATTTCCATTCTGTTTTCAGTATGCCAATTTAGATTGCAGTTGCAAATTCATCCATGATTTGTTTTTCCTTGCTTTATTTAGATTCAGGACATGGCAGATCAAATTATCTGGCTTCTCTGGCATCTTCTGACCACAACATAGCTGATGATGACTATCAACCTGTTGGACCACTTTCACAAGACAGACTTCGTACCAGTGCTCAGGTCTAGCTGGATGATATTAACTTTCGTTTTTTGTACTCCATTTTTGTTAAACTAGATCTAAACTGGTGGCTACCAAAGTGACAACTGTAATGCCCTTGCCCGCATGCCGGCTCATCAGTACCTGCAACTTGCGTAAATTGATCTCAGTTTCAGATTGTGAAAGCACTCACTGGGCCAGTCTGTCTGTCCCTGATGTAAATTGATCTCGGTTTCAGACAGTAAATGCATGCACTGGGGCCAGTTTGTCTGTCCCTGCTGAAGGCCTCAGTTCATCAGTCATTCAGCTTTTCCAGCTGATATCCATTTCTGGCTAACCGTTGATTGGTATTTGTTGCAGGATCATCATATTATGTGGCATTGCATTTTCAAAACAAAAGCCGAAGTTTGCTTTGGATTATTCATTTTCTATTGTGTGGCTAATTTGAATAATTTGATTAGTTTGACACTTGCTGAAGGCTTTTTTCACCATATGATTTTTGTTGAGCTGATTCCTTTCAGGTACAATTTGAAAACAATGTAAAACATAGGACTAACTGTTGAGATCGGTTTACATTGTTTTCAAATTGTACCTGAAGGGAATTAGCTCAGCAAAAATCATATGGTGAGTGGCTAATCGATGACATCATTTTGTTAACAAAACGAAGTGGTATGGTTGATCAAAATTTCCAGAAATTACAGCTTTGTTTCTGTCTGTTCCCCTCACACTTCATCAGTTGCCACATGAGAAGGTGCAAGGAGCCTGATAGTGGTGTAAACAACTGCAAATCCTGGCACAGGATCAACCACAAAAAAAAAACAGATAATCCCTCCACGAGGAAATAAAATTGAAAAAGAAAAATTGCATTTAAGCACCATTCCATGGAAAAAACCAGCATCAAAAACTAATCCACATTCAATCTGAGGGGTTTGTGTAAAGCCAGTACCAAACAGGAAGTTCTCTCTTCGTTTTCTTACTTTTTCTTTGTGTGAATTTGATCCGTGATTCCCATTTTCGTATTTCATTGTGTTTGGTTCCATTTTCAGGTGCATGAATCATCAAGTAAACCGTACAATTTGGAAACGATGGATACATTTTTCAGGGATAAAGTGAGCCTGAGTGACGTGCCTCGTTTTGATGATTCATATTATCGATTCCTGCATGATGATGAATCATACAGCCCAGAACGAAGACCACAAATCATTTCATCGCCTGCTCCACCTGTTGATGCTGTTTCAAACAATGCCAGTGAAATTGCCTCCGAAGCTGCTTTAGATCATGGATTCGGTGGAAAAGATACCAGTGATCAACAACTGTTGTTCGATGATTCCGATGATCAAGATTCATTGAGTCAGTTGATATGTGGTTTCATCTTGCTATTGAGCGATGCTCTTTTGATCATTCCCGACAACAGCATTGAAAAGATTCAGGTCCACTTCATACTTCCTGAGTTGCTCATTGTTTGGGCTAACCATCCGGTCTCATCCATAAGGGCATCAGTCATAAAGGTTTGGTTTTGGTTGGACAAGTTTTTTTTTAGTTTTCTTGCAGCATCAATTGAATCGAATAACATTTTCCTTTCAGTTTTTGCAAGGAATGAAATTTGCGGGGAAATTCAGCATTGATTGTCGAAATCTGGAAACACGGATGGTTGAATAAGGAGCAGGTGCTGTTGCAGATGAACTTCATGGCCAGCTGAACGAACGGAACTCGACAAAATTCAGTGCGAATGCGCAAAGTCCCACTTCAGCCATCGAGATTGACCTATGCTGAATGTGAAGAATACCAAAATTTGTGATAAAAAAATCAGATCTTGTTGTTTTTCTCAAATGGGTACTTGTTACTTTTGGATTTTGGTGGGGTTTTGGAAAAAATGCTCTTTTGCATTTTTTCATTCAGTTGGTGGAATCGTGACTTTCCCATTTTGCTTTTCGGCTGGCAAAACAATTCTTGCATTATTCTATACCCTGCCGTGTTTTATTTGTTGTTCCATACTCTGTTATTACCCAGCATTGTCATGCCTAAGTCGAAACGCTTGCTTATTGTTATTTGATCGACTGGTGAAGTCATTCATCATACAAAATTACCGAAATAATAAATAGCATTCGAATCCTGATCACATATTCATTTTTTTTTCTTTTTTTTAGCTGGTGGAATCATATTTGCATCGTGCCGATTCATCAGTTCAAAGTCATTTGCTTCAAATGAATTTCTCCATCCTTCTGGCATCACAGCTCTCAGAATTCAAAACAACAACAATGGTTCTCGATGCATGTCTCTCTTTGCTTTCTGGCTTACACAATGCCACAGCTGATGACGTCTGGAGCATTTCGTCATTCTCTGCACGTGAGATCAATCCCTGCACTGGGTCACTTGTTGCTGTGGTGTTGGCATTGGTTCCTCAGAGCATACATGACATTGCATTGTGCCACAATCTATTGGTTTTCTTGCAGCAGCTCATTGACCAGGTTTGTGTTGGTTGGTGTGCTTTTTATTCTTGCTTTCATGTCTTCGTTCATGTTTTGATTATTTTGTAGTTGCCTTTGATATATACCATAATGAACACTTCCTTTTTCAAGATGAGTGATTATCTCGCATCCACGTCCACTTTGCCTATTTTAGCGGAAACACTCACTGGATGCTTCATTAACAAATTGATGCCTCGATTGTCCAAAAACAAACTCAATTTGACTTGGACTTGATCCGGATTTTCATTCAAACGTGGAGGAATTCAGTTTCCCAACGTGGGGATCGGATTGAGATCCGTGTTGGGAAATCTGGGCATTAAAATGTACTAAACTGATTTCTAGAGTGTAAAGAACTTCATGAATGTGCACATGTGTGTTCATTGCTCTCACTACTCACTGTTTTGTGATCTTTGAGAGTTGATGATAGGTACACATTCTCAACTAATTGCAGGTTTATAGCTCACATCTTTCTGATCCCAAATGTGTTTCAAGGAATTACTTGCCTTTTGCCGGTGCATCCTGCTTTTGTTTTTTAACCATAAAAACAAATCCGTGAAACTGTCCAATTGACTTTATCTAGACCAATTTGTATTGAACAGGTATCAGATTATCTGAACAGTTTTCTGTCGTGGGGAATATTTGAATGCCTGATAAAATCATTGTTGAAGTGCCTTCATATGGATAAATTGAGCAGTGATATCTATGGTCAAAATGAAAATGATGTCCTAATTGAAGATATATCAACCCTCTTCGCTTTTGTCGTTGGAAAAGCTGTCATGGCAAAAGATGCGTTGGACTGGACGGTGGGTGGGTTCTGTGCTTCCTTAATAATTTTGACAGGCTGTTATCTTGTTTTACGTTTGCAGTAAGAAAAAAATTCAAGGAGTAGTTTTTTACTCATTTTAATTAATTAAATTTTTTTGTAATTATTGAATTAGTAATTTTAATTATTCTTTATTTTGGTATTTATTTCGTGAAAACAAATTCAATGAATTGGTTAACAAAGTTAAAACAAGTTTACATAATCCAGTTTTAGCTTTCTGTAAGTCAGATCAGTGAAGTCATATTATGCTGTTCATATTGGACCGTTTTGTGTTTGGCTGTTGGCACAGCCATGCAACAGCAGGAATCCTCAGTTTAAAATTTGTTTATTGTTGGAGTGACGTAACTAAATTCAAATCATTGATGAAGTAGGTAAGTAATGAGGAATTCAAACTTTCTATAATTTCAATAGATTTTGAGTGAGCACATCACATTCCAGCTTTTTATGCAGATCAAACTCCTATTTTTTTTCTGACACCCACATTCGAATATGTTATCACTAGCAACTCACTGGGAAATTGAAACCACAGGAAAAGGGGCTTGTTTTGACACATATTTGAAATGAAAAGAAAAAACAACATAAAGAATGTTGTTGGTTCGGTTACATGCTGCATTGCTTGTGTGCACATCATCAGGGTTGGGCATAGGGGGGGGGTTACTCCCCCTGGCCTTCGGCCGAGGTTACCCCCCCCCAAGCCTTTTTCCGACGGTTACCATCGGAAAAAGGTGGGAAAAGAGTCCTGGTGTGTGTGCAGGGCACACACCAGGACTTCAATAGGAGCAACATTGTTTCTTTGTACTTTCTGTTTTGATTCCACTGCCGGAAAAAGGCTAGGGGGGGTAACCTCTGCCTTTGGCCGAGGTTACCCCCCTACCCCCCACCCTAGAATGTTGCTGTCAAAGTCCTTCCTGGTGTGTGCCCTGCACACACCAGGAAGGACTTCAATAGCAACATTCTGTTTCTTTTGTACCGACTTCCTTTTTGATTCCCCTGCCGGAAAAAGGCCAGGGGGGGGGGGTAACCTCGGCCTTTGGCTCAGGTTACCCCATAACCTTTCTCCAAGGGTACCTTTGGCCAAAGTCCTCGTGTGTCCTGCACACACCAGGAAGGACTTCAATAGCAACATTCTGTTTCTTTTGTACCTACCTACTTCCTTTTTGATTCCCCTGCCGGAAAAAGGCCAGGGGGGGGTAACCTCGGCCTTTGGCTCAGGTTACCCCCTAGCCTTTCTCCAAGGGTACCTTTGGCCAAAGTCCTCGTGTGTCCTGCACACACCAGGAAGGACTTCAATAGCAACATTCTGTTTCTTTTGTAATTCCTGTTTTGATTCCCCTGCCGGAAAAAGGCTAGGGGGTAACCTCGACCTTCGGCCGATGTTACCCCCTAGCCTTTTTCCAGGGGACCCTTGGCCGAAGTCCTGGTGTGTGCCCTGCACACCCCAGGACTTCAACAGCTACATTCTGTTTCTTTTGTACTTTCTGTTTTGATTTACAGAAAATGGTAAAATGAAAAAAAAACTCACCAAAAGTCGTGTCTGACAGTTATTTCCTTGCTCCATCTATTGCGACTGCAAACCCTCCAGGATAAGAAAAAAAGGACCTGAAATGTCGTGAAATGGCATCTGAGGACCCCTAATTTTTCAAAAAAGCTGCAGCTTTTGGGGGACGCTGTCCCCCAAACCCCTGCCGGGGGCGCTGCCCCCTGGACCCCCGCTGGGGCACAGCCCCCAGACCCCCTGCACTTTCGGTGCCCTACCCCCCCCCCCGTCGTAGACCTCTTTACCCCCTCTAAGGTACCCTACCTTGCCCATCCTGCCATCATTCATTTCTATGCATTTTCATGATAGAATAATATGTCAAAACTCGGCCACTCTGGTGACTGTAGCAGACTGAAAACTGACAATTTGACTGATAGTTTAGACTGATAGATGTTTCATAGGATTCATCCACAGAGGTAATTGTGGCAGTACCACCAATGTCAACTGGGATCTCTATTTTGATTTATGCATTTTAAACTAGGGGAAAAAAGCAAAAATAATCCACAATTATTTCTCTTTCCTCACGTCTTGCTGTTTTTCTTTTTCAGGCTTTTATTCAACTGAACTATCAGTTGAGTTGCATCGAGTACCTTCAGTCTCTGAAATGTGGTCTTGATTTCAATCCAGTCCCCAAATGTGTGTCACACATCAGGGAACTGCACAGTCTGCTCCTGCAGAGTTGTCTCAATTCACTTTCTGCAGGAAGAGATAAGTTGACGGAAAACGTCCAAGTGAAACGTGAACACACCAGTAGTTTGTCTCTTTGGTCATACGGTATGCTGTATTTTGCTTCGAGTGAGTGGTGGTGGTGGTTTTGGGCTTTTGGCTCTGTTGATAATTTTCTTTTACTTTGCTAGATGCTAGTTACAGCTAGATCACTCATCGTTATTGATAGTGATCCAACCAGTCCAGGTCAACAAGATCCAACCGGATCTGGATCTAGTCCAACCAAACCGCCAAACTGGTTCAACAACCGGTTCGGATTGCAGGTCCTAACTGCCAAAAGTCTTGGCAAAATTGATCAT
Organism: Sinentomon sp. SZTP_YWyxl; assembly: GCA_030068105.1. NCBI lineage: Eukaryota > Metazoa > Arthropoda > Protura > Sinentomata > Sinentomidae > Sinentomon > Sinentomon sp. SZTP_YWyxl. The sequence continues at coordinate 9,903 of JASGXE010018802.1, forward strand.
CTCATTAGCAGTGGCGCGGCGTGGTCAAAATTACAAGGGAGACATTTTAACAAGGTTGAAAACAACGAATTTTGCCGGGCCGGCCAAGCACATACATGTTACATATGTTTCAAAACGTGCGAGAATAGGCGCAATCCACTTGAAACATTGCAAAATGATGAAGAACAAGAACGCTGTCATGTCTGTTCCATTCCATTTCAAGGGATGCTCTTTCTGCATTCAAAAATACAGCCATCAAGCGAATTCCGATGCCACACCAGTGCCACCCACCCATCATTCAAATGCATGCAAGCTCACATGCAAGTTGCAACAGAGCCGTCAACAACGTTCTTGTTCCACTCAGCGTGTGGTGTGGGTGAGAAAAAAGACGCCGCGGTGAGACTCTTGTCTTTTTGTTCCCTCTTCGCTGTTCCTTTGCTGGCGGAGTCAAATTCAGAAACGTCTCCCAGGGCGGCTTTTTCACTTGGCGTTTTCACTCACAATGCAGGCAGTGGCTGGGTTGGTTGCGCATTGAGAGGCGAGGTGGGGTCCGCTTTTTCGGAGACAGATTTGAATGTGTCTCCTGGCATTCAGCAGATGGGTTGGGAATGAGTGTGCAGGCAGAGAAGAGCGCGATCGCAGTTGTTGGTTGGTCGTCAGGTGTTTGAGGTGGTTCAGCCTGCAAAGCCGCAACCATTGCAACAGAGAGGCATGGATGTGAGCATGAATACGTTGTTTTGTCATGATGCAAAAAGTTTCCGAGTGTTTCCCAAAGTCAAGGCTGTTTCTCAAAGGCAAGGCGCTTTGTATTTGACACAAGCCGTTGCCCACAAAATGGCAGTTTTCCCATTTTTGCAGGGAAGTGTTTTCCCAATTTTTGAGTGGAGACACTGTCTCCCTTGTCTCCCCTGACGCCGCGCCACTGCTCATTAGTCAGTTCTTTCATAATGCATGCGGGAGCATGTTGACCGTGGGCTTTAATTTTCCTTTTTCGCTGGTGGAGATTGCACACAGATGCCAAATCTTGGTTGGAAGCCCCTCAAGTGCATCTCCCAGCAAAAAATGGGAATAGCCGGACTGGAGAATTTTTTCTGTAATTCTGTTCGAAGGTGAAGAGCTGGACTGGTGCTCCAGCCATGAACTAATAGGAATAGAGGACCGAGTCCTTCGTCCTTTGTGCTAGAATGGCAGCAGATCCGGTCATGACTGCCCAAAGTTTTGGCACAAACTGACATGTTCATCTCAGGAAAATGATATTTTATATGAGTTATCTCGGTGATGGACATGTAGAAGAGACGTCTGTTACCTCGTTCCTCCTGGTGGGCCCTTCCCTTGCTCCTGACAATTGATTCTCTCTGGCGAAAATTGACGTGTGCCAGAATCAAGTGACATGACCAAGATTGCGCCATTTCCTCAGCTGGAACATTTTCCAAAAGCATTGTTAAAGATTAGATATACTGTATGTCTAATCACTGAAAAATTTTCAGATAATTTACAAGAATATCAGCAATTTAGACTGACGCATGAATTGGAGAATGAATTGCCGGAACCGAGAAAATTAGTGGCAATGTTTCTTAATTATGGCACTTGTCAAAGACATGCTTAAAATTGGCCGTAGGATTTGACACGTATAAATCAAAGAAGAAATATCCCATGGAAGAAAAATAGAAAACTAAAATTAAAACATGTAAAACTCTAATGTGTCCATCTCCGAGATAAGTGTGTGACTTTAAGTGTGTGAAAGACTTTAAGTGTGGCTTTAAGTGTGTGAGTCTGGTGACTTTAAATTGTCTGTGTGGCTTTAGACTTTTTGAAAAGTGGGTGGAGCTTCCTCACAGATGTCGAATCTTTTTGGAAATCCCTCAAACAACCAAGTTTAACAGCGTCTACCAGCATAAATATGAAAATGGGACGTCATTCTGTTTCATGGTGCAGAGCTGGACTGGTGCTGTTTTGAAAAGAGTATGAAATACCTCTTTTCACCATTTCCTCACTATGACGGGTACATCCACCAACCGGTCCAGGTGGACTGACCCGCTTGCATTTTTAACCGGATCTGGATCCGAAAAAGACCAAATTTTCGGATCCAGAAGTTCCGGTCTTGGTCCGGTTGGATCCGTGGTTATTGTGTACTCGTTCTGTTCGATACATCACAGAATCAGGACCTTTTTCATCTGCCATTATCTTCAGGCTAAAGGTAACAGACTTGATTTAATGTGTGGTAGTGTAGTGTAGTGTATGGTATACACACATCCTCGATTTAAAATGGCATATTTTGTGTGCAAAACTTCATGTGCAACAGAAGAGATGACAGCGAAGTGGTTATGCCGCCATTTATCCTAAGTTCTTTTTTCAGTTTGATGATTGCTAGGCGAACCTGCTTTAACGCCCAGCAATACCAAAAGCATGTTGATTCAGCAAGCATTTTCTCTTCCACTGTGTTTGAATCTGGTACGACACATTCTTAACAGACCAGACAGGCTCAAGTTTTTTTAAGGGAGGAACGTTTTGTTGATCCGTCCCACAATGTGAAATCAGCTTCAGTCACAGTGCAGGAGAAAATGCCTGCAGAAAATTGTCTGGATCAAAACGTTGTCAAGTTACTTTCTGCCCTGCCTTCTCACTGTTTCTGCCTTATATTAGCTGTGGAATTAATGTAATCAAACATGTGTCTTTCCTAACTGTTGCCTCCGAACCTTTTCTTTCTTTCTTTTCACTCTCATGCAGGCAGAAAAATTAAAGTGCCAGATTTCTGCAGAGCTTTCTGGATCTGTCAGATTTTGACATCGGTTACAAAACGGGATCTGTAATTTCTGCAGCACAGAGTTTCTGCTAAAATCGATAAAGTAGCAATTTTAGATGTATGAGTACATTAATTCCACCGCCGCTATACAAAATGATGTTATTATTATTTTTGAATTGAATATCTTTTGTTTGTTGGTAATTGGGATGAGAATAAACTCAATTGGGAACATTGTGTGGAAAGAGGAAAGCTTGGATCGGCCAGTCGTTGAGAGACACCACGTTTTGTTTTGGTGGCATGAAGAAGAATTCTGTAAAATCACAACAATGTATCATTGTAATATCCTTCCCCCTTACCCGATTTGATATGCAGGCCATCTCATGCTTCCTGATGAATTCTTCACCATTCCACCACTGAGCAATTCAAAGATGCAAAGCCCAAGCCAAAGCCGTTCCAGTTCAGAGCTCTCAGTTTCAACAACCGGTGGAGGTGGTACTCCATCGTCTGCAGCAACCAGCATCACAACATGGCCACCATTTAGCAGATCTAAAGGAAGCAGTGGTTATGGTTATAAATCAAATTCTGCAAAAGCCAAGAATGGTTATGCAGCAGCAACAGTTGGCAAGAAGGAACTAAAAGATCGTTTGTTGTTTTTGATAAAGTATTCTGTCGAATATCTGCTTTTCAAAGGTTTGCATGAATTTATGCTCATATCAATCACATTTTGAATGAAATTTAAAACCAAAATACTGGACAGTTGCTGAAAGTTTTGTTTTCAAAAAATTTTGCAGGCTTGCGGCCAATTCGGAAAAAGCCAAGGTGCACCTGTCCAGTCTCACCAGCTGGGTGCATTTAATTATTTATTGACAAACTTGTAAGTTTGAAACGAGCGCAAAACCATAATTTTGTTAGAAGGCGAACTCAAAAACTGCAAACATGATTGTGCTGGAAATTGGCCAGGATGCCAATGACGTGATGTGCTGTAAATGTGCAATCAAAATGCAGCTGCCCGCAAATCATTTTTGAGATAGTTCTTTTATAAGGAGGGGAGGGGGCATTAGGCAAATTGCAATTTTGGAAAATGTCTGTCATTTTGAGATTTTTGTTGGTTTTGGATTTGGTTCAAAAAATCTTTCTGACTTCGAGTCCAAGACCAAAATGGTGTTATCCAAAGATTTTATGCCAATTTTGCACTGCCAAGGAGCATGCAATTGACAAATCTGGCTTTGCCACTCAATTTCTGGTGTTCGTTTTTTTGTTTGTTTGTTCTGTGTATCAGGTTAAAATGTCTCACAATGTCGTTTGTGGATACTGATTCAACATTTATTTTGTGAAGTTAGGGCTACATTTCAATTTTGTTTTCTGTTCCCAACTCTGAAACCAATCCTAGGATGGTGAATTTTGTTTGCAAAATTTTTGTTCGTATGTTTCACTAATCTGGGGACGGATGCTCTTCGCATAAATGCTGCTGAACAAAAAAATTCAGAAAGCACACACCTACTTATGAATGTCCATTTTCTGCTCCACAAGAGATTTGAAAATTTTTTGCCTAATATTCTAATGTCACATTGAATTTTTGCCAAACCCTTCAAATCTGTCAATGTGGAATTGTTGATTTCATTGCATAGCTGTGTTTCCTTTCATTAGCAAATTGTCTTCAGGTCAAAAATTAATGATTGCCAAAATTCACCATCACCAACCAGGATATCAATGATACCAATACCAATTCACAATCACCAACCAAAGAATGAAATTTATCGATTGTTTTTCCGTTTTACATTTTTAGATATCACCATTTCACGCTACCACATTTCTGGCAAAAATGAAATATCTCTGGCCAACCAGCTGCTTGTTTTCCTTCAGAATGAATTTGAGCCAGAGCCACATCTGAGAAACAGAAGGTCTTCGAAGGCAGTGCCGGCATTTAATCTTGGGAAGAACTTTGCCATCTCAAATGCTGGCAAGCTCATCCTGGCCATGATTTGTCCTACGCAGTGTTTGAAAGTCCGATTGAGTGTGGTATCTATCCTCTTGCCATGTTCCAATGCTAAACTTGTCTTGGAGAAGGGTTTGCTTGAAGTTTCTGAAGTAAGTCACTTCTGTTGTTCTTTTTGTTTCCGATTTCTGTTTTCTTTCTTTCGTGGGATTGGTTGTGTCTTTCACGAAAAGTTACTTCTTGTCATAATCAAGCAGTTCCTGCAAATCGACGCCAGATTGGTTCTGCCCAGTCTGATTTGATTTCTAGAGGCACAAGTTTCAATTACAGCTTTTATTTTTTGGCCTCATGTGCGAAATAAAACATACTCCAAAACTAAGCGAAGCGCATTGTAAGTTTAATTAAATCCATTCTCATTAGTGCTGTTGTTTTGCATGATTATTTTGTGCAAGTATCTAAAAATGTTCTCTACATTAAATGTTCTCTACATAAAAAATGTATGTTCTCTGTGTGTATTAGATGTTCTCTGCAATACATGTAAAAATGTTCTCTACATCATTGTGGCTCCAATGTTCCTGCAGAATGTTGTCTTGTCCCATGTGTGGTGTCGTGACATCTTTGTTAGCAGTGAGTGCAGGTGTTAGGTATAGACTGACATGAAACGGGACAGACACCTGGATTAAGCGCTTCAAATGTCTGTTGTCTGTTGTCTGTTATCAATTTAGGATACTCTTGTCACGACGCATTATGTGGGGCAAGACAGCATTTTGCAAGAATCTTGGAAGGAGAACAAATAAAGCACCAGCCCTGAACCAATCCAGACGTAAAGAGACATCTGGGTCACCCTTTAGATAAGAATAATTTAGATTTTTACATGAGTTTGACCAATATCTTCGATGAAAGTTTCTGGATCGTGTGGTTGGCATTGCTGAAGTTTTCAAAAGATTTAAAACCATGCGTCTGATTTGAGTTCAAGCAGATCGCATGGGGGCTTCATCGGAGCCGCCATTTGTGGATCCAAAGTACTTTATTAATTTTCCCGAAGTCTGCCTTCTACAGTTGCATAAGTTGACCTGGTTTAAATACTCAGAAATTTGTACAGTGGCGAGAAAATTACTCGTGCCATCAGTTGCTGCTGGTTTTACGATCTTTCCGAGAAAACTGGGAGAGATGTGTTGATTTCAGGTTCAAGAAATCGGATTCTGTTGCACAGAAATATGCATCAAATCAGTGATGGAATGCCAATTTCGACAGGTGCAAGATTTCCCCAAAAACCCGAAAGAAACGTCACCATGTGTGGTCCAATTAATTTTCTCGCTGCTGTACATTTTTCACTCTCACACTGCAGTGCCACTCACTCACTAATGCTCTTTCTTGTTTGCATGTTATTTGCCAGGGTTGCAATATGTTTGCATCTTTCTTCCGTGAACTGACCGAAATGCACTGGAATGAAATTGATGTTTCTGAACAAGAGCTCTGCATTCAGTTTGGTTCCAAATTACAGAACTGGGGAATACTGAAATCAAACAAACGTATCTCCAGCTTCGAATCACTATTTTATCTGGATTGTCTTGATAAACAGAGGAAAAGAAAGGGATATCAGAATGAAGCATCAGAATGGAAGTAAGCTCAGCTCAGCTGGCACTTTTCCTGATTTCAATAGTTAAAACAATGGAATACGTCATGAGAGCTTTCTGGAACTCTTTGCTCATCATGCTGCACCATGTGAATTTAACTTGATCAACGCTATTGACACAAACTTGAATGCCAGTTTTTCGACTCCAGAATCTGATCGGAAAGTTTTTCCTTGATCAACGCTATTGACACAAACTTGAATGCCTGTTTTTCGACTCCAGAATCTGATCGGAACGTTTTTAGTTCCAAGGCATCTTGTTTTATTAATTTCTAAGATTCATGCAAAGTTTTTGACATCTCTGTTAGGCATACTTCAAAAATTACAGTTTTTGGAATTTTCTATCCGCTGCACTTTTTGAGGCCTCAATTTCGGAACTCGGAGTTTGAAACTAGGTGTGGTTCACCTCTTTTTCTTGTTCCATTTCAATAAAAAAAAAGTTTGATAAAAATATTCACAAACAAAAAGTCAACTTCACCAGGGCCTCCCTTCATCCAATCGTGCCATTGGTCAGTGTTTTTGGCTTTTGTGTGAACACGGGTCATCCCAGACTCTTTTGCAACTGCCATATTTATTCCTCGATAAAAGGAAACCAATCTTGCCTCAATCTGTCACATTCATTCCTTCGAAGCATTTCCCCTTCACTTATACGAACAACTATGGCAGCTTTACTTGCCACGATTCAAAGGCTTGATGTTTGGTACCCCCTGACTGATTGATTGAGGTGTTGCCATGGGCTCTGAATGGATGGCTTTTGATAGATTTTGATTTGATAGATGCATTCAGCTGAAAGACTTCGCTGCAAACCCAAATTTCATTTTTGGAAAAATCCAAAAATTGTATGGGATCAGGTCCGGACTGCAGGATGGGGTGGATGAGCCAATTCAGTGAATTCATTCTTGGCGAGAAACTGCCTTACGATGGCAGTATTGTATTGCCTGGCGTAGTCTGTCATATCCAGCTGCAGAGTGCAGTTAGTGCCTCATTTCAGGGTGTTTTTTTTTTTGGATTTCGGTATGCAATTTTGGCAAGTACCACTTAATTTAAGCATAGATTCTTCCAACAGTGCTTAGACCAGTCTCAGCAACAATATGTGCAACCGTTGCCTTTGGATCGCCTTTGGATCAATACCTGACTTGAGAACAACTGCAGTTGTTTGTTCTGTTCTCGCCTGTTTTGGCTTGGTGCAGGCCACAAACGCTGCTCTCACGATCAGCCTAGAATTGGTGGATAGATTTAGATTCTGCAAAACTTTGATGGGAACAAAATACCATGAATGCTGATGAGAACTTTACAGATCGAAGGATTTTCCCCCAAGTTTGAATAGAGTTAAGACCTAAAACCAAACAGCGACCATTTTGAAAATCCATGTTTTTCACGATCGGGTGAAATCACCCTCTCCAAGAACAGCAACTTCGGTATCCAAAAGTGGACGGAATTTGCAAAGCAAATGAAATAGAAAAGCATGGCCAAATAGTTTATGTGGAAAATTAAACTCCAGGAAAGCTGGCAAGATCCACCCCCGTCTGACAAATGGTTATAGACTGCTCGTGGATGACCCTCATATTATTTTTACCCATCCGGCATGCCTTTGTCTGAACCTGAACTCATGTCATCGTTTGAACTTTATCTCCATAGTGAATGGAGTTTTTCCTTTTTCTGTCATGGTTACTCCACTCCAGGTTGGATATGCGTGGTTGGTGTTTTGTCTGCCAAAACAAAAATTATCCAACATCCTTAAAATTGCCACTCTTTTACATCCGTGAAAGTCAGCCTCTCTTTGTGCACAAAGGATCTCACTCTTTTGAAAGCAGGTGGAACCGTGTGCATGTGAAACGAAAAGTAAAGGCAAAGTGATCAATTTGGGATGTGGATTTAACCTGACATGTGTGGGAAACCAGAGCACCTGATATCAATGATTCCTTCTTGATTCTGGAGTTTGTGCAGCAACTCTGAGATTACATCTCGAATGGACCACTGTGCCGTACGGTGTGATGTTTGGCATTCTTTTTTTTTCGTTTTTTCGTGCCTGGTGGAATGAGGCCTTCAATTGTGGGATTTTTGATGACAACTTGGTGACAGCCTTCAATTGTGGGATTTTTGATGACAACTTGATGACACTTTTGGGACAATTGCAC
>JASGXE010018807.1:0-17181 GCA_030068105.1 Sinentomon sp. SZTP_YWyxl
TTTATAGGTATACAGGGTGATTCAAAAGTAACTTAACAGTCTTTCCCTTCTCCTGTCTCAGAATCTGGCCTTCAAATTGTCTGCCTTCCGAGATGACGCAGTGTTAATTTCTGATGGACACACCGTTGTAGATGCTCCGGAGCATTTGTGGGGTTATCTGTTGGCAGCAATTATCGATAATGTTGGCTCGTTGAGCTCCAAGTTGGCTGTTTTGTTGGTACGAATAATAGTTGTCGACATGGGTATGATACCACGAAAAGTAGTCCGGAGGAATTAGGTCCAACGATCTTGCTGACCAGTGATGCCCCCACATCACGGGGAAACCCTCCTCCCTGTTAGAAATGTGTTTCCTCGCTCCGCATTGAGGGTGGATACTGCAGAAATGGCAGTTTACACGTCCGTTTTGGTATAAAATGGCGTGCCGAACAAAATGTCTCTGCGTGTCCAGCTAATGGCTTCCACCGTCCACTTTGGCTGAGGGAAACTGTCATGGTCGCCTTCATCAAGACCTGGAAAAATGATTGTTTGAGAGGCCCGAAAAATAAACCTTGAGGCCTTGTAGCCTGGTAGGATGGGTTTTTGGGTCCGAAAATTGAGGCTTGGACCGATGCTCAGTTCGCTGAACGCACAGCGCTGGGATTTCATGGGGCTTCTCTCATCGCTGGTGGCAGTTTTTTGGGCCGGCCGAATTTGAGGCGTCCACGACATTGCCGGTCTCCCGATATTTCCGGAGGAGTTCGCTGAATGCCAGATGCGACACCGATACACTTTATGCCTCGTTGGAATGTTGAACACTTGAGCTGCTTGACGGCAGGATCGGGCGTCCTCACCCAACAAGCAAAACCAGCTCCACCCACTGGACGATGGTGAAAATCATGTTGTTCAAGAGCCTGCATCCCACAGATCCCACAAATTCATCCGAACTGGACGTAGAAATGAAGATCCCAGAGGATGAAAAACTGTTAAGTTACTTTTGAATCACCCTGTATATCTTTTTTGTCATCACCATCACAAAATTGTAATAGTGAATGATAAAATTTGGCGTGGTTGGTGAAAATTGGATTGAATTTCATCATAATTCTTGCTATTTTGTTGACTTTTTGAACAATGATAAATAAATAGAAATAGAAATGAAGATAGAATCCAACGAAAATTCCAAGAATTTTGGAATATTTCCAGGAATATTTACGCACCCCGAATCCCGAACATTATCCATTGATGCAAATTGGAGCACATCAAATGAGTTTATTCACGTAGGTAGGTACCCACCTCCACCATGTCGAACCACGAGTGAAGTTGAGGACTGAGTAGCTAAACGTGGCTTGTGTGCACAAAATAATATGAAATCTGGCAGTGGCTTGCCTGCGTACTGCCCAGGGTATGTTGCTGCATTCACTCGGGCTTCACTCAAAAGTTTTACAAGAAAAAGGAAAAAATATTTGTTTTAAAACAAAAATCATGTTTTAAATCAAGTTTTTTTCTAGCTGTTTTAAAGCAAAAAAAGTGTTTTAAAACATCCAATTTTGTTTTAAAACAAATGTTTTGTTTGTTTTCAAATGTTTTGTTTTTTTTTGCAACCCTGGTGCAGTGCGAATGTCATCAGTTGGTATCGACGTTTTTCGTGTGTGAATCTTTTATTTAACCATTAGGCATATCCTTGGAGCTCGAAAAACAGTGGGCACCCATGAAAGATAGCAAGTTCTTATGCCACAAGAACATGTTATAGATCCAACTTCTCTTTATGCACCTCACATCAACAGCGGAACCCTTTTCTGCTTTGGGAAGGTGACGACAATATGATGAGTTGAAATCAAAGTTTTAACTCTGTTCCATTTCGTGCAAAAGCATTTTTTAACTTGTTCACTGACAATCACCGATCCACTCCACTCTGCACATAGAGGGTGGCATGATGGGAAATAATTTGCTTCAACGAACAATAGTTCAGGCACAGAATAGCACATTCAAGAATCGTATTCAATGTTCAGGTTTGGCCTTTTTCAGAGAGCAGAGATCATGAGAGAAGTAGCAAGGCATATGCCATTGCATTAGAGTGGGGAAATTTGCCTCGCAGAGTGAGCATTACAATGTCATTTCCTTTTATAATTTTGCTGCGGGTTCGCATCGCAGTGGAAAAAATGGCACGACCGCTCATCGCTGGCACGAATGATGCCCAATTTGGCAGAAACAGCAATATTCCCAAACCCGAAAAATTGGTTGGGCAATGCACAAATATTCATAATCTCTCAGCTGTCAGAGCAGCAAATCATTCAATTATTGAAAACATCCTGATCCATGACAACCCACCCCAAAAATTGCATACCCCAGGCCCAACAAAGACGAGTTTAGTGCAACAACCTGCGGCCAATCAGTGTTCCACAAAGTTTACACGTTACGGTACAGAAGAATACGGATCCCGGCCAAACAGCTCATTCTTCAGCTTCCTGGGAAAGATGACTTCAAAATTGAAAAAGAAAATGACCCACTTCAAAGTATCAAAAGCCTCAAAATTGAGTTGTCTGGAAACCATCAGAGATATTCAGAATGATTGTGCTTGGTCAGTTACAGCTGGAGACCATTGACAGCAGTGGGAAAACGGTGTCATGAGTTATACCATGGTAGCATGTGGCGGGAGACCCAGAGATTTATATAGCAGAGGAAAAACGAAGTTTGGCAGAACACAAACAATGTGAGCAGGGTGACTACGGGAAGCTTGAAAAAATACAGGAGTCTGGCCGGAAAAATATAGGAGGATGAAGTCTAAAATATAGGAGACAGTTCAAAAATATAGGAAGTTCAAAAATGTATTACAAGTCCAAATCTGCAACGTTAAACATGCAGGTACCTAAGTTCCCATGTAACCGTAATTACATATCAGCAGTGGAGAGATAATAAACAGCCAAACGGGGTAAAGTTTCCTCTGAGGGGAAATTTTCGATGTTCTGTAATTTTTGTTTCCATGAAGCCCGAAGGTATTCTTTTATTAAAACTGCAGCAACGGATGTTGTTTTCAGACAGAAAGTGCAATTTTAAACAAGATTTTTTTTGAATTTTGAAGAAATACAAATGCACGAATCTGCAGTCAATTTTGGAATTGGAATTCAGAGACACCCATTTCCAATGGGGTAACAGGCCTACTGACAATGTTTTTTTTCCAACAGAGATCTCAGAGCATCATCCATACCACAGCTTGGGATATTGCTTACCACGCAATAACGCAAGTTTTGAATGTATAACGCTTACAATCTCTGCAGTGGCTTCACTTTTACGCCGGCGTATCCATATATTGAGAACACACGCGGCACTTGAATAACCTGCGTGCGATTTTGGAAATATTTGACCATTTTAATTTTGAACTCCCTTTTACGTTTTTGACAAATGACACCTGTATCAGCGTTTTGATACTAGGTGAACGATCATTAGAATTCGATGTGTTTTATGTTTTGTCCTCTGAAGATTGCAAACTATGACATGGTCATCACCTTCGACACTCTGTCCAATTTCCTATCGTGTGGCCATTAACAATTTCAACCTAATCAAATCAATTTTGCAAATGTGTTTTTGGAACAAATAACAGCATTTGCTAAAAAGTTTTAGTGGAAGGGAAAAAGAAAAGATAAAAATTATTTAAGGATTATTGCTAAATTGACCACAATTTGCTAAATAAATTATCAGGGCAACACTCGACAGCAATCTGAATCTGACAAAAAGGTATTTGTGTCAAGCAATGCCCTCAAATCAAGTTCACATGACTCCCCATTCTTTAATTTTTTCAAAAATATAGGAGCACTCTGAAAAAAAATAGGAAAAATAGGAGAATATAGGAGGAAGTTCAAAAAATAGGAATTATAGGAAATATAGGAGCTGTAGTCACCCTGTGTGAGGATAGCGCAATGAACAGGCTTGTGTATCAAACACCACCAGGATACAGGCTAAATTCAGCTGTAGGCATCCTTTTTTTGAAATTGTAATAAAAGAATACACATGTCCAAAATAACCAAACACAAAACCTGGGTAGGGAGTTTTTTCGAAGTTTGGAAATTTGCAAAAATACTAACAGAGCCAATAAATCCTGAAACCATTCCATTTCCATTGTCGGTCATTTTTTTGGCACATGCAACAATTAGAAATAAGCAACAATGTTTCATGCTTCCTAAAACACCTTATGATTTGCCCTTGCAACATTTTGGCACTCCTATACGCGAATACACAAAGCACGTATGGAGCGTGGCGACAGGGCATCCAGAAAGGCAACATCACAACATGTTCCTGATGAGAACTGCAGCAAGAACTTACCCTGACTTCGCCCATTGGACCGTGATCGTCATTGTATGTTGCAATGATGACGTTAATGTTCTCTACAATCCGTTGAAACGTCTGGTAGAGATCTTCCTGTTCCAACTGCAGTTCCAACAGAGCACGATCCATCTTGTTCATGAACAGAACAGGCTTGATACGTTCTGCAATGCCCTGTCTCAACACTGTCTCCGTCTGGACACAAACCCCTAGAAAAACCAGGCGTCAAGAGAAGCTGATCTCAATCTGGGACGTTTGTTAGATTGCCTGCATACTCTAACCCTGCCCACCGAATGACAATTGCATTATTGAGAGTTATCAAAAGACCACTTCAGCAAAACAAAATGTCCAAAAATCTGACATCAAGTTTCAGAATAATTGATCACAGTTTAAGCAGCAATGGAGAACAATACAGACCGTCATCTTTACCAGCATGTCTGGTTTCTTATTTGAAATAATAATTGTGATCTTGCCTCCATCCGAAAGAAAAACCCAATCTTTTGACCACCCACAAGCAACCACTGGAAAATCCCTGCAAGCATGGAGAACAACATTCTACGTTTGTCAAGGGAATGCCAACCAGTAGCATGAGAAAACATTTTTGGAGAGGATTGAGGTGTCTATTAGAATTATTTCGCCCCTCAATATTTTGCGAAGTTCTCTGTACCTGCGGGCAAAGCAGTGGCAAGCCAAAACCCCGAAAGGAGAGAGAGGGGAGGCCTCAGAAAAATGGAACTTTTCACCGCATGGTTTTTTCTTCTTTTTTCAAAACATGGGATGATGTTTCAATGGATTCAGACATTTAAGGGAATTCCAGGTTGTAACATGCAGATAAAATGGTCAGGTCTGTTTGGCACACTGCCAGGGGGTAATAAAAAGTGATGGGTGACCCTGACATAGACGTCGGACCTGGACAGATACTGTCAATGTTGGGTCATGGCTACGGTTTGTACTAGTGATACAGGTACAATGGTTGACATCGAAGATCATGAAGATGTTGGAATTGTTTGGCCATTTTTCAATGAAGTGATTCAAGACTGTGATGTTGCATTGTGGTTGCAGAGTACTTCGAGGCACATATGACATCAAACAGTGGTCAATTTTTGATACATCTATTGGATCTCTGAGGACATTTGGGACACATTTTTGAAGATGTGAATTTTTGAATTCGGTGATATTTTTTTTTAAACAAGTTGGTGGATTCACCAGTGAAAAATCAGAGGAACGTCCAAAATTGTGCACACTTTTGTGTTTAAAAGCAGATGGAAGATAATGGGCTCGATTTTTAATAAAAATCTTACCTGAAACACAGTCCACAACAACTAGAGCTCCATCAGTTACTCTCAAGGCAGCAGTAACCTCACTCGAAAAATCAACGTGGCCAGGAGAATCGATCAAATTGATCAAGAAACCCTTCACATCCTTTTCTCTCTGATCTGGATTGGTAATGAAAACCAAATCCTTGTCTTCCAATTCAAAATACATTGAAATGGCCCTGAAAAAGTAAAAATCATCATTCAATAATAATTGCTCTATTAGGTATGTTATGCCATCTGTTAGTTTCAAGCTCATTTCAAGAACTCCTCCAAAAAACTCAGCCTCGATGAATGGGTCAGCGGAGATGTGATGCATCTCAGCTCAGAAGTCAGCGTGGGTCAGGTGAGGTGTGTGTGTGTGTGTGTAGAATCCCCTGGGCCCCATCAGCGCCAATATCCGATAAGGGAGGTGAACAGCTGGGACATAACAACTAACAGAAGTGTACACAAATGACAATTCCAAAGGATTACAGGTGTTATTAGAAACAAAACAGACTTAGTAATAAACTGATCTGGAAAAAAAAAACAAGTTATACGGACAGAACTCAACTGCAGTTGTTCACACCTTATCGGATAACAGGGGTGTGCCAGCCAACCAACCTCAATCTGCTTCAAATTTAGGTACGCCTAAGAAAGAATCTCTTACGATTTAAGAAAGAAAGGAGTCCAGGAGGCAGGAACCGAATATATGCAGCCATCCATGTAGACTCAGAAGCAGATTCAGAAATTAAAATCCAAAATACTGCTGTTTCTACCCAAATTTGCTGGCTCATTCAACAGCCTATCTGGGCCAGTCGGCATCAGCAATGGCCAGTGACATTGGCACTGCCAACTCCACTCCACATGTGCGGAAAAAACACTTACGTATGCGTGTCAATGGACTAAATTTGCTGATTAGTGATGGATGGGTAATGCAAACATGTCATCGTGCATCGATTTCTGTTACCTAACTAGTTTGGCTCTGTGGTAGGTATCCAAGGTAGGTATCTAGTGCATTCTGGGTTGTGCTATTAGTTTGGCAGCATTACAGTCAGATTTGTTGGGCCGGATTCAGGGCAGTGTTTTAGAGGTAGATGTCTCGAGGTAGTTCCAATCTAGCTGCCAGGTAAGAAGGGTGTTCGGAGAGTTTGACATCACCCTGTAGTTCAAAAAATATTGACGATGTCAAGATTTCGATTAGTTTAGGCCCATAAAGTACCTACTATCTGGCTCTTGCCTTACAGATTTCCATGCGTCCAACCCAACCGTCTGTGGGCAGAATAGCACTCAGATTAGGGTGAGTTCCATAGCTCTGAAAATATTGCTTTGGCAACGTCCTGAATACGTGGACATGGTTTTTCTGCCAAGTTGTTTTCAGTTTAGGTAATACCTACATCCAAAAAATGTTGGTGCCAAATCAGGACTATGGGTTTGAGGAGGCAGTAGGTAATTGTTTGCAGATGTGGTGTTTTATCATCCAAAAATCTAAAATTTGGTCATTTGTCATGCAAAATCCTTGATCCTTGTCACAGAGCCACCACTTGTGGTCAGGTTGGCAGGTGCCAATCTCAACATGAACTGTGAAGATAAATGCGAGACAACGGATGAGGTGTTTCAACTCTGAAGTGGATGGTATCGGTGAGTTTTGATCCTTCTGGGACCTTGTTCTTGGTTTGATACCATGTTAAATGTTGGTTTTTTAAACTGCGGAGAATATGTCATTCATAGGCACATTTGATCAAAATGTCACATTCTCTCCAAATTTCACAAATGATCCGGATGTCTCGTTATGAAACTTACGTTGATTTGATTGTAATACACCTCTCCTGTTCATCCTTCCTGGTGTCTGTAAATCTAGTTTCACCTGCTTTGGCACCAGCAATGATACCCGCCTTCGACACAAGGGAATCTGTGAGAGTGGACTTCCCATGATCGACATGAGCTATGACGGACATGTTCCGGATGTTCTTCTTCTTGTCCATCATGTTCCGGATCTCGTCTACTGTAAAGTTCACCTGCAACACACAAGAAATAATGTGATTTTGCTTGGGCGGTGGGCGGCAAAGGCCGTGGATAAAGCTGCCTCACTCAATGGGGAAAACAACCTGTGACAGTTATCCCTGCTGTTCTGCTTGATCAATATCAACAAAAGATCTCCAGACTGCTACATCAAATGCCCGCCCATGTGCCAACAGAGGCCGGTCCATTTCCACGGAGGCAATGCAAGTGAACAGAGGGTTGCAGGCTGCAGCACATTGCCCACAAAGTGGAGATTTCTCTTGAATCAAGTGACGGAATTTGATGAAACTTTGTGCTGGGAAGCAGTGAAACAGGCGATCCCCACAATGTTCCCAAAGCTCTCACAGGTGAAACCCAAAAATCGTTTTGGGAATAAGAAATGAGGTAACAACCATGTGATGAACCGTTTCCTTCCACAGATTTTTTCAAATCTTCAGTGATAGGTAACGGTGCATGGTGCCATCTTGTAATCTCATACACTACCATGGCACCATCATAATCTATCTTCTAGATAAAAGTGGTTATGTAGGTACAAGGCCTTTAAATGTGTCACTGGAAAGCTTACCGGGGAACTCTTCCACAGGTCAAAATGAGGTTTAACCCTCTCCGCTGCTAATATTTTGTCAGAAAACGCTTTTAAATTACAATTTCTCAGCGATCTGAGTGAAATTTAGCAGTGGTTTCAAAATGCAATATCTTTGGTATCGAAAGATAAATTTTCACAAAACAAAAACGAATAGGTTATCAAGGAAAATTGTGGAGATTTTGATCCTCGATTAATTTTCACTTCGAACATTCTGGGAAAAGACCTTTTCTGGAAAAGATTTGGTTTCTTTTGCATGTTGTTGAGGCCTTAGAGGACAGGCTCTGGGAAATGAATGATCTTCCATTGAAGAACTGACTATGAGTTGACAAACTTTTTCTCGGTTGGTGGGTAAGTTGGTACCTACCTACACCTGCCTACGTTCAAGAGTCTTTTCCATTTGCAGTTATGACGCACTGCTTTCCTCAGTCCACAGATGCAATGCTTCTTTCATCGCACTTTTCAAACCCAGACCGAGAACAGCAAATAGGTATATCCTTATTAGAGGAACGGCTGTCACTCAAAGTGAGTAATTTTTTCGGTTGATGCCATATTTTGGTGCACATTTCCTGCAAATTCCACTGAAGAAATTTGCACTTTCCCAAAAACTCCAAAAAATATTGAGAGAAAACTCCACAAAATGGAAATTCGGGAATCTCAAAATTCACGGTCACTGCCACATATTTCCATTTCAGAGTCACTTTCGCAGTCAAAAAGGGTCCTTTTTGCGGTTGATATCACATTTCGGCCCACGATTCATGCAGAGTCCTGCGAAGGAACATGCAAAATATCGCAAAAAACTTGGAAAATATAGGGGAAAACTATGAATTTTGGAAAACAAAATGGCAACTCAGAATTTCGACCAGCTGCATGCATGCCACATGGTGGAATACCGAATAGGGAGTATTATACAGGGAAGCCCAAAAGTCTTTGGCCATAGGAAAAATGTAATTTTCATGTTTTTATCAAATCTTGTGATCTAAAACTTTTTCTTGCTCCAACCACGGTTGACAAGACACAATCGGAACAACATGCGTATGTTCAGGGATGCCCAAAGTCCTTGGCCATATCAAAAAATTAAATTAGCTGTTTTTATCACATTTCGTGATTTGTCACTTTTTCTGACTCCCACCACGGATGACTCCACTTTATTTGGTGCTAAAATTTCCAATTAAAGTCTTGGCATCCGATGTCAGAGCCAGAAAAAGTTTCAGATCACAAAATATGACAAAAATTGCAAATTTGTGTTTTTCCTGTGGCCAAAGACTTATGGGCTACCCTGTATACGAAAATGATTCCTGAAATGCGTGCACTCAATTGGCTGCGCCCAATATTTCGGACGACGAGTGTACATGCCGAAATAATTGTAAAAGTGTGTCGATCTCCATTGGACGAGCAAGTATACTCGCCATAGTAATTTGGGTGGCACTTTTTCTGTAGAATATACCTACTTGCCGAAGCAGCGGAAAGCGTTGATGAAATATCGCGTAACAATTGAATATATATATGGAAGAAATCTAATTTTTATCCATGGTGCTTATTCAGCTTCCCAGCACAAGAAGTTACATCAAAATCCTTCACTGGGTCTTTGGGAATCGCATCAGCCGAAATTTTCATAGTCGGAAAGAGGAATAAACAGCGATCTAGCACATGTTTATTCCACCAAAATCGGTGCAACCATTTTAAATTGGCACAATTTTCAAATTTCCCAGTTTTTTGTCTTTAGTTCCTGTTGAAGGCGCCTTTTTGCGACATCTGCTGCCCGCCGAAATTCGAATTTTCGGGAAGCCGAAAGACGCGCGATTTAGCAGACGCTTGTTTCACGTGATTTGGTTGATGTGGGCGAAAAGAAGCCCTGGGGGAACACCTCGAAAAACCATACACCAGTTTCAGTTTCAGTTTGCATGAGTTTGGAAATGGCGTAATATTGAAATTTCCTTTTTTTCCAGTTTTTGCTCAATTTTGGTGCGGTTTTCAGTAGTTTGTGGGTGTTTTGGCCAGCTTCTTTGTGCGAAACTGTAAAATTGGTTGAAAACATTAAAATATGGGTAATTTTATTGACAGAGCAGAAATGCAGCTTGGTTGAGCGGGAAATGCATGCATTTGTGCTTTTTCCGTTTTTCAAAAATCCTTGCAAAAATTTCCGGACACTCCCGTGTTGCCAAAAATTTCGGAATACCATTTTAAAACCCAAATTCGAAATTCCGGGAGTGAGGGCTTAACCCCTCAAGCCCGGAATTTCGCATTTCGGCATTTGCAATGGTATTCCGCAATTTTCGGCACCAAAAAGTGTCGCTCCCGCCGGAATTAATAATTTTTGCAAGGATTTTCGAAAAACGGAAAAAGCAGAAATGCATGCATTTCCCGCCTAACCAAGCCAGATTTCTGCTCTGTGTCAACAAAATCACTCATATTGTGATGTTTTCAGCCAATAAAAACACTTTTGCACAAAAAATTGGCCAAAACACACACAAACCACTGAAAACCGCACCAAAATTGAGCAAAAACTGGAAAAAACAGGAAATTTCAACATGACGCCATTTCAAAACGAATGCAGTAAATAGAGTGAAATAAGCGTCTGCTAAATCGCACGTCTTTCCACTTTTCGAAAATTCAAATTTCGGCGGCCATCAGATGTCGCGCGATCGCGAAAAAAGGCGCCTTCAACAGGAACTCAAGACAAAAACCCGGGAAATTTGAAAATTGCGCCAATTTGAAACGGTTGGACCGATTTTGGTGGAATAAACGTCGTCTGGATCGCTGTTTATTCCTCTTTCCGACTATGAAACTTTTAGCCGACGCGATTCGCTGCATTTGCGGCGATAAACCCATTTGAATGCATGGTATTCCCGCGCGTACGGTGTACGGCAGTCGGCAAATCGCCACAGCTTTAAACACGCGTACACCTTACGTCAGTCGGATATCAGTTGCAGTTTTTGAGCGCGCAAGGTGTACGGGCGCCGGGCTTGACGGGTTAAAGTCCTATTTGAAGAACCAAAACACTTAAACAGGCTGGTCACACACTTTGACACCCACCGACCTCCCTCCGGTCCCGGTTCACCTCTTTCAGCATGCCTTAGCGAGGGACGGAAGGATGTGCACGATTTCGTGCCACAGAAATTTCTGCCCTTTCTGGGGATCGACCTTGCACAATCCAAGTTGGTCTACGAGACCGATGAACCCATTGTGTCAAGAGGACCGGACAAAGGTTGGTGCCACCATTCGAATGCTCGCTTTTCATCGCATTCAATCAAGAGCCCACATTCAATTGTCAGAGATCGTTTCTGGTTTGAGAATGCTGCTCTTCTCCTCTATAGTCTCCTCTTCCACCTGCCTGTTCCGAATGTCACCAATGAGATTTCTCCACATTGGTCCACCGCACACCATCTTTCGATGTCCTGGTCCGTGAGCAAGCTCATCATTATTTTGCACCAATTAGGACAATCAAAATTAAAAAACCGCCTGCTCCATGGATGAATGAAGTGCTTAGGGGACAAATGCGAAGGAGGGATAGGGCTCTGTCTAAGTATCGCACTTTGCTCAGATCTCATCCACACGATGATGAGGATCGCGATAGCAAGCTGAGAAAACTTTGGGCCAACTATGTCAATCTGCGGAACAATGTCCAAAGGCTTCTCAGGGTTGCAAAAAGAGTTCACATAAATGCCCGCATATGCAGCCAGGTGGCGAACAGCAAGCAGTTTTGGGCTGGGCTCAGTTCCTTGGGTATTTATAGAAACTCGAAGAAAAATGTGGCCCCTGCCAAGCAGTTAGCCTTCACGCCGGATAAGCTAAACAAGCATTTTCTTTCTTGCTCTTTGGCCCCAGGTCAAGTGCATGGCAGTCATGCTGTTACTGCAATCGGCAACAGTAACAATACTTCTGGTGAGGAATCTGAAGAATCATGTCCCATTGTGTCTGTTTGTTCACATGAACATAGTTTTAATTTTGCTCTTGCTGATTGTCAATTTGTCTTTGTCTTAATCAACAAACTTTCCAGCAACGCTGTTGGCTTAGATGAGGTTTCTATGATCATGATCAAAATGTCTCTTGCATTCATTTTGCTTCCACTTACACATATTATTAACACATCAATTTTGACAGCAACGTTTCCTTCCTGTTGGAAGCAAGCACTAGTTCTTCCTCTGCCCAAGAAGAGTATTCCAATTTCACCTGGGGATTACCGGCCAATTAGTCTCCTCCCGCAGTTTTCAAAAGTCATGGAGCGCCTGTTGCATGGTCAAGTTGTGTCATTTTTGGAAGAAAATGCCAGCCTGCTAAAGTTCCAATCTGGGTTTAGAAAAGGCTATAGCACCACAACAGCTCTTCTTAAAATCGTCTCAGACATTTTTACTGCCAGGGAGAATTCCCAAGGAACAATACTTGTGTTGTTGGATTTTTCGAAGGCTTTTGATTCAGTGCCCCATGCTATTTTATTGCAAAGGCTTCAGAATCTGATTTTCTCTGCCTCAGCATTAGCACTGATCAAATCGTATCTCTCCACACGACATCAAATTACAGAAGTGGGCGAATATAGATCGAAATCAGGTAGGGTGACCTGTGGTGTCCCCCAAGGTTCCATTCTTGGACCTCTATTTTTCTCAATCTTCATAAATGATATTGGATCCATTTTGGATGGGCGATGTTTTTATCATCTTTACGCAGATGACTTACAGGTTTATATGCATTTTAATTTTGCCAATTTCAATCAAGTTGTTAAGAGTTTTAATGAGTTGCTGGTAGACATTGAAAACTGGTCTCTGCAAAACGGCTGGCTTTAAATCAAACAAAATGCCAACCCATAGCGTTCGGCCCTCCAAATCTCTTAAAGATGATAGATTTGCAGGCAAATCAAATTTCTCTTGGTGGGATGTCGCTAATCTGGAATGATTGTGTACGTAACTTGGGGCTTTGGTTGGATTCCAGTCTTTCCTTTCTTCCACATTTTACAAAAATGTCTGCCAAAATATATTCTAAACTGTATGCTCTTAATCGTGTTGGCTGGCAACTTGACCAAGAGACAAAAATAAGGCTGGTTTTATCTCTTTTTCTACCAATTCTAGACTACTGCAGTGAAATTTATATTTGTGCCCCTGAAGGCTCTTTGAGAAAAGTTGATAAAATTTTCAACATGCTTGTGAGGTTTGCAACTGGGCTCAGAAAATATGATCATATGTCAACCGGGGTAAGTGTGAATTTGGGGTAACTGTGAAAATGTGAGATTGCTGGACTGTTTTTGAAATGAATAACATTTTATCTATTGCACTGAATTTTTGTTGAGATAACACAGATTTGAAAGAAGTTTGGGTTGATTTGCAATAAAACTACTGCTTAAAATTAGAAATCTGCTGAATTGGAATTTTAACTTGATGGCGTCAAGTTATTTTAAAGCCTGAAAATTTTTCACACTTCCCCCATGCTTGCATAATGTTGCGAGTCAAAGGTTTCACAATTCCCCCGATCACATTCACAGTTCCCCCGTTCAGGGTAATTGTGAAAATATCTGGAATTAAAAAGAAAACAGCTCCAGTGAAAAGAATATCTCCAACAAAGCCAGTTAATGTGACATCTCAAGTTACATTACACTATAATGAAGTCATAGAAGTATCACACCATTGAAGGGAGTCTTGCATATTTTCTTTAGATGGCTTTACACAGGGCAACCTTCAAAATATTTTCACACTTACCCCGGTTGACCTTACTGGAGCTGTCAAAGCACTTGGTTTAGATAGACCTGCTGTTCGTCGGAAAATTAGCCTGGTTGCTTTGTTACACAAAGTTATCCAGCATAAATCACCTCCGTACATTTATGACGAACTGGCTTTTGCATCTCACTCCTATCCAACTAGGTCTTACCAGTTACCACAGGTCTATTCACATAAAACAGCAATATTTGAGAAGGGTCCTCTCTACCAAGCTGTTCTTATGTATAGATCTCTCCCAATTGAATGTCATGTCCAAACAAGTCCTCATTTGTTCAAGAGGCTTGCTGGCTCATGTTTGCGATTATTGTCTGCCTAGATTCTGTCACGTCTCTTGGCATGGAACCTATCAAATTTTGTCTGGCCTAAAACCAGCTGATAGGCAGTGTAGGTATTCAGTCATTGAATTATGTTGTTCACAACTTCTCATTTTTCATGTATTTCAGTTGCTATTTTTATTGTTATTATTAACCAAGTTGCCTGTAAGAGTAGCTGTTTGCTAAAGGCCGCTGTTTTCCTTGAGAAATAAAGACTTTTTTGAATTTTGAATTTTTGAATCATGATAATCAGTGGGTGGTCCCTGAAAACCGGACAGGACCACCGGACCGACCCGGACGGGTCAGGTTAGGTTAGATTGGGTTAGGATAGTCTATCCTAACCTAACCTAACCTGTCCGGGTCGGTCCGGCGGTCCTTTCTGCCTGTCCGGCAGTCCTGTCCGGCTGTCCGGTTTTCAGGGACCACTCAATCAGTGGTTTGAAGTCGGAGGAAAAGGTGTTCGCTTGGTGGTCCCTGAAAACCGGACAGCCGGACAGGACCACCGGACCGACCCGGACGGGTTAGGTTAGGTCAGATTAAGTTAGGATAGTCTATCCTAACCTAATCTAACCTAACCTGTCCGGGTCGGTCCGGCGGTCCTTTCTGCCTGTCCGGCAGTCCTGTCCGGCTGTCCGGTTTTCAGGGACCACCTGTTCGCTTTGCCACTAACCATTTTGTTCCATTCCTGAGCGGTGTCCAGTGAAAGTCAAAGTCGGGGCTGTCTTGTCAGGTCCGTCCAGCCAATAAAAAGGTGGGCGTCACTGTGCAGTGCAGCTGATCAGTGATCTCTTACCTACTTCTTCTTTGAGTCATGGACTGATCGCCATTCCATTCGGCTGGTGGTCCGACCGTTTGTGTTTTTGTTGTGACGTCACTCGTCAGCCACGGTCTCGGCGAGGCACCGGCATACTCACGAGTGCAATTGCTGCAGCACCCACCGCTCCAGGCACTAAGACCTCAGTCACAACTGCCGACACTGCCGGTTTCACGGCATTGCCAACCCGCAGGATGACCGACGTCGAGTGTCGGCCGGCAGGTGATACCAAGTGGCTTCTGTTCTGTGTTTGTGTTACCTGCCAAGCCTCTGACTTGGACTGGACCTGGAGCTAGGTGGTCTTCAACGTACGCAGTGTGATGCTGCACCCGGGACCTCCTTCTTAAAGTCCCATCCAGTGTGATGCTGCACACGGGACCTCTTTCTTAAAGTCCCATCCTAAGGACGAACAGACTGGCCACTTCCGGACTTGGCGAAGGATAAATAAAGAGCCACATAAAATGGAACAATCTCATTCCCATTCTTGTCCATCGAGAAAAACGGAAAAGGCGACAGCAAATGGTAGGTAGGGGTGTGCAGAATCGGAATCAGAATCGAGGCTCGATTCCTGGAATCGGAATAGAGTTTTTGTCTTTCGGAATCAGAATCGAGATGGCCCCGGTGAAATCGAGAAAACTGCGGAATCGAAAAATACAGTTACAGCAATGGCGTTTTTTGGAATCGTCGCACAGAGCCCCGGAATGAACTGAAATATTTCGGAATCAGAATCGAGTAATCGCAACACCCCCAGCAAACAGAAATCCCAGTCAAAAGGCAAACTTGCTCCAGTTTTCGTACAAAATACTTTCAACGGAAATTATCGAGCAGCTTCAGAAAACTCACCATCTTGAATTCTTTTCAGCAACTGGTCGATGAAAACGAAAAACCAACCAAATAAATTACCCAGTGGCGCACGCAAAACACAAGAGAAACGCCACGTTTTCCAATCCAAAAGAATGCAGACCGATGGCGTCGATGTCGACGTCACTTTCTTCCAAGTAAAATAAATGAATGTGCTCAGCTGCCATTCCTCTCGTTGTAAACGCCTAATTTGATATTTTCGGATTGAAATCGTCAGCTTCAAATCCTGAACAAACACATCAAGCTCATGTTCAAATGTTCATGCAAGCCCTATGATCATGCTTTCGATTTTGGCATCTTATCAATTTTTATTGTCAGCTTTCAATTACGATTTCCCTTTTCTTTCTTTCTTTCTTCTGAAAATTAAACTGAAATGAACTTTTGTTTCGACCACTGGGAATTATCAACACTGGTGCGGTTCTGTTTGTTTTGCGCAGTGCCGCATTAACCCACTTGCCTTGTGGGAACGAGCCTCCTGTGGGCGCCTGACTAAAGGGGGGCAAAATTTTTGTGTGGGCACTAGACACCACTAAAAAAAATTTAGAACAATTTTGCCTAATTTTTGCGAGTTTTTTTTTTAAACACGGAAGTGTCGTCATTGCATTTTTCTTCAATTGCTGGGACCAACTAATCACTTTTTGTTTTCAGATACCTACAGGAGCTAAAAACAACCCTCCACCCATTCAACTCTTTATTGTAGGTTCCTGTCTGTCGGAAAAACTTTGCAAGCCTAGCGGTCTTGTATCCGTCTACACACGGGCAAGAAAGAGAGGTTCAGCCGCCATCAGCTTGACGGAAAAAAAGGGAATTTGGATGGAAAAGGGGGATAAAAGAAATTGCGATATTTTCGCAAGCCGGGGTAGTAATTTTTTGCATCCCAATTATTGCATAAGTTTCTTGCCAAATCTTGCTTTTGCCGTATTATAAACATGTTCAGTTTAGTTCACCCGCACCCGTTGAAACATACTCCAATTCTTCATGGGCTTTGAACGGCTTTCACGCAGTTTTATACTTTCCCATTGGTTTGAAAATCTGAAGCCAATCTCCAGCGCTGTTGATATAAATTTGAAACTTTGAGAAAAGATCTACAATGGAAAGATTTGAACCGATAAATGGATACAACTCTCCTCGATGGAGCTGTGTAAAGGCGTGAATTCCAATTACACCCGAAAAAACACATGATTTGGTACATACATGTTCTATCATGATGTGCCTTTCCTTTTCAATACACCATTCAAACCCAATAAAATTAATTGAAATTGCTGAAATTTGCTGGAAACTGATGTTTTTCCGCTTC
>JASGXE010018808.1:0-10660 GCA_030068105.1 Sinentomon sp. SZTP_YWyxl
GCATTTACAGTTCGATTAACTTCAACGGGTCTACTGAAAATAATAAAAATTATCACTTATTCTTCATACAAATTGTAGAAATACTCCTTAAATATGCGCCCATCATATATCTGCCACAGATTGTCATAATGTAGGAACAATTTAACGGATCATCGAATCTTTCAATTGTTAGTTTATTCGAAAATAACAATCATATCATGTCATATAATCGTTGCTGAACCGAGAAGCGCCCTCTACATCGGTGCAGCAGTGCGGCTGAAATATCATTCTCTGCCATCAATTCACACTATCCAAGCTGAAGGACATTCAAGTTTAGATCTAAAAATAAATTGAATAAAACATGCCGCTGTCCTCCCGTAACCACATATCGAAAAACAAATTGTTCAGTCGCGAAACAAAACCATTTTACAAAATCACAATGAACACAAAGGTAGACAAGATTCACGTATGCTCCAACACACGAACATCATTGAGAGAAGGATTCTGAAACAGAAATAAAAATGAAAATAATAAGTTTGGACACCTGTCTACAGTCTGTCCAGTTTTAGTTGAGCTCTGACCTATTATCTCGGTCGAAGATAAGGAATCTCCAAAATGCAGCCGCGGTGTTTTCTTTTCGAAGTCTAAAGAAACCTCAAAAGGTCCACCTGAAAAACCACTTTACGATGTCCAGAAGACAACGCATGACCATTGCCTGTCGGCATCCCCACTCACACAAAAACATGGACTCCCAGGCCATCAAGAAATGAAACGCTTTGTTTGCAGTGCAAGGAATTCATCCCGTTAATATTAGAAGCCGGATACTATCTTGCCTAGTTCTTGCCGCACATTTTTGGTTGCTGTCATAGTTTTATGTTCAATTATTGTGTTCGGCAGGAGTTTCTTCTGATTTAGTGTTAACGTTGGCTTGCCTCTGTGCTCTAGTGAAAATGGTCCAATTCACCATTGCTAAGCGTGTTTTTCTGGTGGAACATTATTTTCGGAGTTTTGGCCAACCAAGGTCAACGAGCGCCCCAGTGTATAAATGTGCTGTGATGCTTTTCGGGACACCCACCACAAAGAGCCTGCCACAAACCGCAACCTTCTGAAGAGTGAGGCAAGCCAACGTAAGCACTAAAGCACAAGAAAAACCTGCAGAGCACAACAATAGAACATAAAACAAATACAGCAGCCAAAATGTGCGGCGAGAACCAGGCAAGATAGAATACAAGGCAGAAACTTCCAAAAGGAGTTTCAGTATTATTTTTCTGGGACACCCTGTATAAGAAATTTGCGGTCAATCGCGGTCAGAGCTCAACTTAGACTGGTCAGACTGTAATAGTTTCATTAGTTCTCCTCAATAAAGTTTTCATTAACCTCAGTGTTCATTCATCTCAATTACTTCCTTATATTGCACAGAATCATCTTGTTGATTGTTTATTAACATTCATTGTTGTTAACATTCATACTCAACATTCATACTGATTGTTTCGTTAACAAGTTTGTTAATATTCTTGTGCAAAAGTGAAGGTTTTGCTTTATCGCTGCTTAAACGTACAATTGTTGCACATTCGAAATTGCCGCAACTCCAAGTCGTCTGACAAGCAGCAACAGCAACTGCTTAGAGCAGCCCCGGTCAGCGCGCACTAGCTTGCGGAGAATTCCCGGGAACATCATCTGAATTAAATGCTATACCGCAACTGAAAGCTGCATCCACGTACACCAACTCAATTTAGCGCGTACGTGGTAGCGGTGAATAGCAGAAACTTGTTGTTTGTTTTTTAGTGTTATCTGTTAACACGTTGATATTCGGACGTATTAGACTCAGCGTGCATCTTGAGAACGCATTCGCACTTCCCGTTTGACGTTGCGGTCATCTTTAAAGTGTGCTTTGCTTACCAAAAACCCCGAATAAGACGAAGGCAATTAAACACGATTTAACAAAAACGTTCACACATGCGCACACACGCTCATTATCGCTGTGAATATGCTTGCACGGGTCACTGTCATTGGTTGTCCCAACCCACTGATAAATCTGCTAAAATATAAATAAAATCTTAGGCGGGTGGTGTTCTTCTTGTCCGCATGGTGTGAAATGCGATCCAGTTGATTGTTTTGCGTACATATCTGTCTTTCAGAAAGCTATACATTTTCTTGCTGGATATCAATCGTCACGGCTACGCGTTAATTCCTCGCCGATATGATTTTGGCTGGTGTGGGCGCATTTAAATAGTGGGCGCATTTAAATATCTTCACATGTGAGGTGTGAAGTTGCACCAAGGCCTGTTGAAATTTGATGGCCCTGTGTTTTACCAGCACTTTAAAATAACGCCCATGTTCGATGACTTATGTAAACACGTTTTAAATTATTTCAAGATCTTAAAAACGTACAAAATCGATGGTCTGGTCAAAGTCAAGGCGGCCGAAGAGTCGTGTCCCTCTTGATGTTAAGTCTTGTCCATACTTGTTCCACCTATAGATAGATAGGTTTTACGGAATTAATAATTTCGCAGTGTAGTTTTTAGTAATTTAAAGTACTGCGTCTGAAGAGATTTACAATCACGAGTGTCGGAAAAGCGGGTAAAGAAGAGACGAAATTTGCGAAATGGCTGAGTTATCCGGTTATCCGGTTATTAAGTTATCCGGTGAATTCATTGATTTTTTGCCTGTGCTGAATCTGTATACCAACTGCAGGCAAGGCGCCGAATTCTCGATTATTGGGGATCTTCTCCGATGTGTGCCTGAAAAAGGCAATATGTCCAACCAAAGGTTATCTGTTCTTTGCCTGCTGGGTCGGTTCATGGATTTGATCCCGGTTTCTGTTTCCAGAAAATGTGCAGCTTATCCGTGGGTGAATAAAAGCCTATCGCAACTTTACCAAAAAGAAGCGTAAGTTTGGCGCTCTTCGCAAATATTTCCCCTTGAATTCTTCCTTCCAGAAAACCTTCGAAGAACTAAAGGAAAGAGCAGCTTCATTGAAATCACTCATTTTCGCTAGTTTTATCGAATCCACTGAGAGTTCTCCCAACGCTAGGCGGTTCTGTGAATTTATTAAAAGCAAGAAAAAATCACCGTCTCCCCCATCACTGGTTTTTAACGGGAAAACTGTCACGGATGTTCGGACTGAGCTGAAAATCTTCACAAGAATCTTTGCTGAAGGCTGTGCCATTGGAGAGCATACACTCCCTTCTCCACAAGAAATTTGTGACTCACCTGAAATTCACTCCAAAATATTTTGCACACCGCGTGATCTGGTCAGTCTTATTAGTCGTCTATCTGGCCGGAATGGGCCTGGTGCAGATGGAATAGCAACCACTCTTATCAAAGTATTA
Source organism: Sinentomon sp. SZTP_YWyxl (assembly GCA_030068105.1). Lineage (NCBI taxonomy): Eukaryota > Metazoa > Arthropoda > Protura > Sinentomata > Sinentomidae > Sinentomon > Sinentomon sp. SZTP_YWyxl. The sequence goes on from JASGXE010018808.1 coordinate 3,312, forward strand.
TCGGTTCACATTGCACCTTACTTAACGGCACTTTTCAACCAGATTTATCACACAGGAATCTTTCCCTCGAGTTTGAAAGAGTCTCTCATCACTCCTGTCCCAAAGAAAGGCGATTTGTTTGACCCTAGGAATTATCGTCCCATTCTTCAATTTCAACCTGCGCCAAGCTCTTTCAGCAGCACCTTGGTTTCATTATCCGAAACTTTCTAGACAGCATTGATTTCCTGCACCATCACCAGCATGGGTTCAGAAGAGGATTGTCATGTGAGACCCAGTTAATCTCTTTTGTGCCAGACATACACTGCTCGTTTGACAGAACATTGAGGTTCACGCCATTTTCATCGGCATGTTCAAGGCGTTCGATCTCCTGCCGCATGCTTTACGATTGGCAAAATTTGACGCACTTTCTCCCCCTTCACATTTATCACGACTTTTGAAATCTTTTCTCACTGGCCGTTCCGCTAAAGTTAAAATTCTGGACACGGTGTCTGATGAGCGTGTCATAGTGGGACGGGGTGTGCCGCAAGGCAGCGTTCTAGGCCCTCTTCTTTTTCTTGTGTGTTTTTATGATATTGTGGCTTCCGTTTCGTGTTTCATTCAACTTTATGTAGATGTCATCGTGCTTTATCAGCCAATCCTGTCTGATTCCGACTCCATTAGGTTGCAGCAAGATCTGAACTCAATCTCAGAATGGTGCTCCAAGTGGTGTATGTCAGTCAACATAACAAAATGTATTTTAGTTCGTTTTGGAAAGGGCCGTACGAGGCCTTCTGGAATGGTTGCGCACTCTCTCAATTACAGCCTTGATAGAGTGACTCTTAATTCATCCGACTCGGTCACTTATCTTGTAGTACTCATCACTTCTACCCTTGACTGGTCCCAACACATTGACTACGCGTGGTTGCTAAATCCCGCCGTGTACTGGGATCAATACATCGTAATCTTCGTAATTCCAACCCTGATGCAAAACTTAAAACTTATAAGGCCCTCGTTCTTCCACATCTTGAATATGCCTGCTGCTTGTGTGATCCTGTCTTTGTATCTCAGATTCACCAACTTGAACAAGTCCAACAAACAGCCCGTTACATATTTAATAATTACTCCAGGAAATCATCTGTCTCATCCATGCTTTCCGAACTAGGGCTTGATACCTTAGTCCAACGTACGCAGAATCGTCGAGTGGCTCTTGTCCGAAAAATCCTGGTGACACGCAAGTGCTTGATTAATCTTCCACCTGGTTTTGCAAGGGTTTCTACGCTTCGCCGCAGCCATCAGCATGCCTTTCATATCTCTGCACCGCTTATAAAAAATACTCAATACTATAACTCTTTTTTTCCGCGCACCATCCGTAACCGGAATTCTCTCCCTGCAAGCTCGTCGCTAAATGGCCACTGCGATGGAAACATCTGTGCAACTTCTAACCTAGTTTTTTGCTATTTTTTTGATTTTATCTATGATTATCTGACGGGCCTTACGACGACAGTGTTCACCAATTAATGTGAACTGATGTTTAATAAATCAAAAATGAAATATGTCACTCTTTTTAGTTCTTTGACTTTACCCAGGAATTCCAATTATTACACAATAATCTGAATGCACCAATGAGCTCCGAAAAGTTACATGTGCTTCTTCCTTTCCCTTCCTTTCAAGCCAAGTGGCATTCTTTGACCAAGAAAGTCTAAAAGAACAAAAATACTTTTTCCTGGATAATTTTCAAACTACCAAATGACGAATTTTTACCTGTGCCAGCAAATCGATTCCTGGGCGGTTGGCGAGCTACCGTTCTCCCCGTCATGAGCTCTGAAAATGAAAAATGACGATGTGTGTTAATTCGTAGATACCTGAAAATTATACAGAGCTCATTAAAAATCCTCGAACATAAGCGATAATAACTGGTTATAGGGCTTCATGCATCTTCACGCCTTACACGAGAGTCATGATGTTTTGCGGCGCATGCTGCCATTGCATGACTCTAAATGGCGTCTGAATTAATGATGAACTCCTATGTTAGAAGACTTTTGATAAGGAGTGTAAACGACATTGGAGACCTATTTGTCTCATTGATAATCTGGAATGAGTCGATGTTATGATTTTGTATTCAGGTTTTCAGAAACAGTACGCCAGACAAATGCTCTTTGCCGCAGTTTGAAGAATTTTTCGAAAAAATTCAATTATAAAATTTTCTCACCTTGTACTCGCTTATTTGGTAACATTGGGACGGATCGTGCTGGTCTCTTCTGAGCAGTCTCTATAAGGATTTTTTAAAAATCGAAGAAGTTTATTGAACCTCGAGCGTGATCGGAGGAATTTAGTAAGCTTCAATCTAGCTTATTTAAACTTTTTAGGAAAGATTTTTGCTTTTTTATTCTCATGTATGGCAGCGCAGATCCTTCATTATTAAGTGTATCCCATTTTCCTGTGTTTGGATCTGGGATCAACTGATGGATATGATTCTGTGCGCAAGTTAATCGTATTTAGCGGTTTGCACGGGCACATCAAACTGATTCATGTAAAATTCTTGGCAAATTTTTTCATACATACAGTTGGACAAACCTGATATCACTGATGCGCTTATTAAAACAAAAGTACTGAGCACGATTTGCTGGACAGGCACGAGTCGCATGTGACAAAATCACGAGGATATGGTTTTCAGTAATGGGGATTTTCTTCAGTGCATAAAAAATCCATAATATTTGGTGCGTAACTGGAAGGTTTTTGTAGTCCACGCTGCCTGATATTCGAATGAAGAACTTTTTTGAATGTCTCGTTACATCTTAGGTAAGCTACCAGCCAGGGTAAATAGCCTGAAACAATGTTTTTTTTCGGGTCACAGCGTAGACGCTTGGATTAAAGAATAAATACGGTATGGGACATGTACTACATGTATGGAAAGATGTAGGTACTTCAGAAAACAATAAAATAATAAATGGTCGACTGCAAAATTGAGATAATCCACTTCAAAAACGGACGCGCTATACAGGTTGCTCATTATCTTCAGTTAGATATCGTTCATCTTTCGCTGGAGATGGTGCTAAATGTAAGGATACGTAAGATGCTAAAAGTTACGATAATCGTCTAAGAAACTCTCATTTTCATAACTAAAAATTCAAAATAATTAAAAAATAAAAGGAAACTTGGCAAAATGAATAAAAACATGACATAAATTTATACAGAAGCTAACCAAGCATCACCTAGCCTAACCCAACCAAATCTAACTTATATACCAAACCCAACTTAATCTTAACTTATGTTTGGTTGGATTCGTAAAATTTATATAATAATCGACTAAAATATTTTCATTTCTGTCATAATTTAAAATTTAAATAGTTTAAAAATTCAAAGGACAACGTAACCTTCAATGAAAATAAAAAGGTTTACTTTTGCGCTATTTTGTCCTCCCAGCAATACATTTTGGGGTGTAACTGCTGGCACTCAAAAGGTGTAACAGGAAGGACGAAATGTGTAAAATCATACCCTTTTATTTTCAGGTTGAGTGGGATAAACCTTGTTCTTCAAAGGACAACTCGTGACAAAGAACGAAATATCAAATAAGGATAATAAGGACCTGTAATGAGTATTCTCTTTTCAAGTGGATTATACAATTTTTGCGGTCGATCGTCCACACATTGTGTTGTTTTTCTGGAGTGAATCGACCCCTTTAAGTGAAAGTTTCATTCCGTAATTTCCGACATTTCTTTTTCCAGTTGAAAAAATGACACATAAGCCATTGCATTTTGCTTTCTTCACAGAAGATGTGCGAACGGGCTTTACAGAATCTCAAACATCAATTGTTGAAACCGTTGCTATCGCCGCATCTTATCATTATTGTAAAATATTTTAAATTATTATCTACTTTTGAATTGTGAAAATATTCATTCCGAAAATTGTCAAATTGCATACCGTTGGATGAATTTCTGTCAGATGGCGACTGAGGAGGAAAATATATCCATCTGCCGTTTACCATTCGTAGCGTCCCGGACGGTTTGCCAGTTTTTGGATCAATCGCATGTAAATTTCCATTTTTCGACCGGGCCGTCTTTTGAGGAAAATTACCTGTCCGACATGAAACGAGAGAAATAAGGATGGTATCGCATGCTTACCAATACTGCAAGGTACATCGAGAACCGTCATCGAGAACCGTCAAATACCACTTTAAGATTTTTGAATGGTACGCGTTAGTGAAAATCTGTGTGCGAAGTCTGGAGGGAGCATGATCAAAAATATAAAAGTGGATGGTAGAAATATCTGCGAAAAATAAAAAAAAATCCATCGATGTTTTCTATCGATTGTTGTGTAATGATCAAAGTGGGCTGGTGGCAGGCTGCTGGCATAACTATTTGTCAAACATAAGCGGATTGGAGACTGTTGCATGCACGGAGCCGTTAACAGGATCTTTTACTCGCAACATAACATTAACTGTTTCGCTAAAATGTTTTTTTTATTATGATGGTCTGTTGAATTCCCTCGGCGATTATCGATTTTCATTCACAGCTTCATCGAAAGACATTTACAATTCGCAGAATACATAAGAAACAAAATTTACCAATACAAAAATGCTGCACAAAAAAGCGGCTAACTGCCTTTGTGTTGGAATAATCGGAATATACTCGTATTATGGTGTTTTTGAACGAAAATCGGAGAAGAGATGGAGGCTGAACAATGTGTGAAAATCAGCAAAATAAGAAGAGTCTACGACGCCAGGACAATTTACCCGCGAATTCTTATGGGTTCTGAAATAAAATAAAATCCAACAAAAAAGGAACTGTATGTATTGTTCCGCCAAACCAAGATTGAAATTTTACAAATTAGGAATTGCATCAAGTTTCCTCTTATTCGGGGGAAATTCAGGCGAGGTGCAGGGCCAACCTAATGTCATGTGTATGAGTTTTCTCACATGACATTTGGTTGGCCGTGCACCCCGCCTGAATTTCGCCCGAATAAGAGGAAACTTGATGCAATTTCTAATTTGTAAAATTTCAATCTTGGTTTGGAGGAATTATATTTACTCAACCAACGAAGAAATTATTCACCATCGCTGGCCGTTTTGGAGAAAGCAATAAATTATTTAAGTGACGTCGCGTTTGACGTTATCATACTTGTTTCGGGTGCACTAACATTTAAACAGGACTGGGAACTGTAAAAATTATTTCGTCCGGAAAGCGATTTTACAAACCCTGCCGCGACTTTAGATGGCAGAGAGCGTTTTGGTCAAGAATGCTCGATTGGGGCCTGCGAAAGTGGGAGTTACACTGCGAAAGTGGGAGTTACACTAACCGATTAATGCAAAACCAGCGTTGTCATATGCAATCAAATACATTTCCCTTGTCCCATCTTCAAACTTAACTCCGAGGCAAATCGGCAAGCCAGTAGACGGACTATTTATTACGCTATTACTAACAACCTTTTTAGTCGGTATAGCTGCAGCATAGGGAGTAAAATAGAGATATAAGTAGTTGAGAAATTAATAATTTTGTTTGCCTTAATGAGGCCAATGGAAAAGTAATATTTTCAGTTTGCGATTTTGACAAAAATAGAAAATAGTCTTAACAATGTACCTACATGAGAGAGACTAGAGCCGCGGGTAAAACTTTTTTGGGTGGGGTAGGGGGTGGCGTTTTTCGGTGGGTGGGGATCCGGTTTGGGAGGTGGGAGGCGGTGGGTGAGGGGGCGCAGTGCTTTTTGGACGATGATAAAGGTGGCTCATGGACGTGGATGGCGGTATTATAGGGCTGTTGGTTGGGTGGGGATGTGTTTGAGGTATCATAGAAGTGGGTGTGGGGTTAGATCGCCATATCTTGTAACCTCATCAACGTGAATGAGGTTGATATTCGTTTGCTTGTCTGAGTAACGTTTGCCGTGTTGGCTTTCCCCCAAAATTTCGGCATGGTGAAATAGGGAAAAAATCTGGTGTGGCAAGTTCGATGCACGTGGGAGCAAGTTTTTGGGCTCTTGAGCTCATCCACGACCGAGGGTCTATTGCAGTGGCTGATTCCGGGAAAAGGATTAGACAGACGCTTGAATGGAGAACGTTGGTTTGTGAACGACTATGAACGTAGACGAACGTTCTGCCTGAGGTCTGGACGATCATAAAGGAATGGCCACTGAGGACCGGGTGCGTAAAAAGGGCCGAGCGGGATATGGATCGTGCACCACAGCGGCCCTATAGCGGACATATGCAGGAAAAGGGCACAAAAATTAATTAATTGATGACAATGGGTCTTTCACTAATTAACTCGGTCACTAAAACCTGTGGGACCACGCAACCTAACCCAGCCTAATCTTAACTAACCTAACCCGCTTCACCAAACCTAACCCACCCTAACCCGCTTTGTCTAACCTAACCCAACCTAATCTCCCCAACTCAATCTGCCCCAACCTGGGCCTTTTCTTCTAACCTAACATAACCCGATTCACGTAACCATACCTGACCCGCTTCACCAAACCTAACCCACCCTAACCGCTTTGTCTAACCTAACCTAACCTAACCTGGCCGCGTCACCTAACCTAACTGACTTCATCTGACCGAACCTAACTTACCTCGCAAAACCTAACCTAAACAGCATACCCAGCCTAACCTAGCCTGTCATTCCGTGTCACTGCGCACCGATTTGATTAACAACATCGCACAACACGCGAACAGGATCAAAACGAACGGCAGCAAGCGCACTCAATTGTTCCCGACAGCACTCGTATCAACAAAGGCAAATGCAACAAACTTGTTGCAACACTGGGATTTGAGGTGCGATCACTTTCAACGCATCCTGTACTTGACCTCTTGCCGCCATAAATTTCAAAAACCACTTTTGTTGAACCTGGATCGGTGGCGGTTTTCACTGCGGTCACATATGCAGGCAGGTCTTACCTCGGCTGCAGCACAATGGCCGGTGTACTCACACAAGTATTTTTCCCATTTGGCCTTTTCCTTCCTTTTTACTCTTATGCAAGCGGTGGCACACTAATTCCGTCACGACTATACAAAGCCGATTCCCATCCCAACAGCCAAGTTGGATTCCGTTGAGGCAAACCGGCTGCGCTGATTGGTTGCTGGGCACTTGTGAGACAGTCCCAGGTGTGTTGAAGAGGCGGGGCTTCGAGGAACCGAAAGTGAAGACTACCTTGGGTCGCCGTTTCGGCTCTGGCGAGTGGCTGCGTACCTGCCATTTGGGTGAGAACCTTCCTTGTGTTGTGTTGCGGTTCGTGCGATTCGTGCTTTTTGCTTTTGCTTTGCGTTTTTGTGATTTTCCAACGGATTGGTACCAATTCACTCAAGGTAAGATCTTTCGTTTTTTTTTTGGTTTGCCGATCATCAGCAGATCTTGTGGCATAGGCCTTGGCCTATTGGGCCCGAC
>JASGXE010018813.1:0-21043 GCA_030068105.1 Sinentomon sp. SZTP_YWyxl
GTCTGATATGACAAATCAAACAAACAGGTTCTGCTGTAACACTGCCTTTCTTCCAACACACAAAGAATAAGCACCACTTTGTGATGCACAGACGACTTGCTGCTGATTTTGACAGACGTTTAGGTAGAATGGAGAGTTTTGTAAAGTGTGTGAGGATGTTTTATGAATCAAATTTGGCTATTCCCAAGCCCAAAGCAAACTGCAGCAAGTTCTGAGACAAGTTGCTCAGCAAGATAAGAACAGTTGTGTTTGTTTTCATTTACCCCAGATTTTGGGGATTGCATATCTGCGTACGACACGGTTTTTGTCTCCATTTGCCCCAAATCTTTCCCAGTAAGTTCTGGAGACCAAATTTTGGTTCAAACCATTTGGTTGCATCTCTGTTTACGTTTCCCCCTCACTAGATCCCACCAATCACACAAGAAGCTGAGATGCTTGTTTACATTTACCCCAAAAATGAGGGGTAAATGTAAACAACGGGGGTAAATGTAAACATGGCTATAACTATTTAGAAAAGAGTTGGATAAAAAATTCACAGTAGAGACTTCCTAATAAATTATCAAAACACAGTCTGGTTCAAAGAAATCCATTTTTTTGCGATTAGTTTGGCACAATGAGTGTTACAAAGTTGAAACTGCAAAAAGTGTTTACAATTACCCCAACTGACCCTAGGTAGGTAATCTCACTTCTCATCTTTGCCACCTGATTGTTCATTTTTCTGTTTCTTTCCCACTTTCGCCCTCCCCAAAGAACAATTTAATGGTCCTTTCCTTAAAACTAAATTCCATCTTTTATTTCCTTCTTGTCGAATCTCATCGACTTTGCTTTACCCTCTTCTTCATTTTTTCCTGCTTTACCCTCTTCTTCATTTTTTCCTATGTGTGATGCATTTGCATCTGCACCCAAATAATTGTTCTAGATAATTATTGGTATTATTAACTGCAACAAGACACATCTGTCATTTTTTCCACATGTTCTATGAATTTTTATAAACATTCATTGGTGGTGCAACAAACCTGCGATTGTGGTTCAAGAAAACCATCTTGAGGACTGTCTGCTTCAAATGGGACTGAATCGCACGGTGAGTAAAAAATTTCCATTTCTTCAATAATAATTGTTGTTCACTGCTGAACTTGTTTGCTTGTTTATGAATGAATTCGTCTGAACGGTGTGAACCATAATGTTGGTGGAATTGCTTTACCTTGGAACAATCAGCTTTTCTACTGTTGAATGTTCCCATGCCAACATTAAAATTGAAGAAGTATCAGCAGAAGTAGGTGGGCTCTGAACTCATTGACTCAAGTTTCTCTTCTGTGTAGCTTTACGTAAAAACTTGAAAATTCCAGCAAAAAACACCTACTAAAACCATGGATGCTACAGCTTCAGGAAGTACAAGAGTCACCGGAATATCCTGATATTTCTAAATCCTATTCAAATACGCAATGCACTACGGAATGATATTTTGGATCGTGCTCATATTTGATGTTGTTGCCCCAATGTTTTTTTATTTTTGTCCTATCTTGTGTGAATGCCTTTTAGTGATAGGCCTACTGATATTATTTCTCAGTTACACCATCCGAGACATTTCTCCAATCCAACAACACTACTTTCTTGGAAGTAATGAGGCTCTTAAGTGGTTTATGCAATGTGGCCAAGGCATCCGGTCGGAACTCATACCGAGTTCTGGAGTCTTTGAATTTGCAGCAGGTACAATTTGTCGATGCAGCATCAAAAGCAGCCAAAATTATATGCCAGTATGAAAGTTTGGCCAAGCAGTGCATGTTTGGAGGTGAGACTTTCACTGTTTAATTAAAACTGCATTTCCGTAATTTCTTTTCATGAACAAAATAAGGTCTAATGGAGGCAAAACATTGTTGAAGTTTCATCTTGTTGACAGGCTACGATGGGGTGAATGGAACGAGAGTCAGCACAGATGTGTGGTGTCTCCAGAATTTGTGTTTATTGGAGTTGATTAGTTATTTTTTATCCAATTGATAACTACCCAACCCACCATCCTACTTGTTAATTTGCTTTGAAAAACTCAGGAAGGCAGGGTTTTATTTTCACATGCCTGACAATTCTATTTGCGTTGCATGTGCTCAGTTAAGGGAACAAGGAAGTGGCATTTCTGATTATGATTTCCTGAACCTGCTGAGTGGCCTGTGATTTCTTGCCAACTAATGTTGGCAAGAAATCACAAAAATTGCCAAAGGCAAAAATATGTAGCCATTTTACCACCATTTGTTGAAGCATCAATCCACTTCAAGTTTTGCAATTTTTCTCTTTTCTCTCAAGTTTTGCACATTTCTATTTTTTGTTTGTTTCAATGCCAAGATAGTCTAACTTTTTGCCAGGGCTCAGAAGTGTGTGGTGTGGGAACTTTGGGAACACGTTTTCCCGCCCGCCCTTGGTCAGTGGCAACACAGTTCCCTAATGCCCAGGCCGAAAGAGAAAGTGTTCCCTTTTGCCCTCCATAGCTCCACTTTCGGTTCCATTTTACCCTTATCGCTGTTGGCATTTCAGGTTCCCCCACACTTGCCCACGTCCACGCAACTGCCAATTTTGCATGCCAAAACAGTGTGTGGAATGGCTGTAGTCCCGAGCGCCTTGCCCCCAAATAACACCCAACATTAATGTCATAGTGGGTAATATCTATCACCCATAGCTGGTGGCTGGCTCCCTCTATCTGGTGGCCGTCAGTGGCGTGCGGCCAGGGCAGGCAAGGCAGGCGCTGCCTGCCCAAGATAAATCTCATGAATTGTGCATTTTTTATTTCAACAAACATTTGCAAGGACAAAACATCAACGTGACCACAGAAGTCCACAAATGTGAGCCACATTCGAGAAAGGCACACTCTGATTTGCCTGATGGGCGCTGATTGTGTTTACTGCACGGTGTCTTGACTGGGAACTCCCTTCTTTGCGGATGCCAACAAGCACAGAAGTTGCCCTACCCACCCTCTTTCTCGCTGGTCTTCCAGAATCCAGACACAAGCCAATACTCTGCTCCGTTGGCGCATGAGATTCAGAAGAGGCACCGAATATTTTTGCCTGCTTTGAGGGATCAGCGGGGATGCGATAAAGCCTATGCCGCTCCATCCCGCCGGGTGAATCAACCCACCGCAAGTGCAGCAGTTCATATTGCTGAGGAGGCACTTTCAAATCTGCCTCCGGCTGCATCTCTGCCGACTGCCGAGTCAATATTCATTTTGCTCTGTTATCGTTGTTGCTCGCTGATCACAGGCATCTGCTCTGATGTAAATGAATGCAGGCTGAACCTGCGATGAATGCAAACCTCGTTTCGCCAAAGGCATGTTTGCTGCACCTTTTGAATGTCAATTGCGCCCCAATGTTGATTCAGGGGGAATGGGAAAATCGAAAATTGGATTTGGCTTGTGCGAAGTTTCGGAGTTTGATTTGGAATGAATGTTTGAGCAAATTCCAATCAGGCGTCATTTCGCAAACACACAATTTTCTGCTGATTCTGCGGTCCGCTGATGCCTTTATTTTCCAGTGGAACATTGTCAATGCTTGAAAACCGTCAATTTTATCCGAAAGAATAAATTGGCTTGAACTCTCTGCCCCCATCTGAGCTTTTCTTGCCGTGCAATATTCTTTTGAAATTGAAACAAATCCATTGCATTATCCATTTCCTTTCAGCTCATGTACTGCTATTGATGCATGCAGTTGTGAAAAAACTTTCTTCAACAAAGTTTTTCAAACTTTCTTCCCTTCGGGGAGGGGGACACCCCCTCCCCGAACGGGAACAGTGCGTTGGACAAAGTGCCTGCCTGCATCTGGCACCCACCGCACACCACTGGTGGCCGTCTTGCTGCTCCAATCCAGTTTTGTTCTGCACTGCTACTGCAGGCATATGCATTGGCAGTTGGCACCCTGTGCCTTGCCTGCCTTATATCTGTCTCTGCCTATCTTTCTCCACACGGGCAAATACAATGACAAGATGACATCCACATCTCATTCAAGAAAGCAAGAGCATGCGATGGTGGTCAAAGTCTTCAGACTCAGGTCTGCCTCTTTTCCATCTGTCACCTGTGGCCTGCCCTGGGAAGGTTTAGTACTCCGGGGAAGTTGTGGCTTTGAATTGTTGAAATCAGCAAGGACCGGTGGGGAAAAGTCTTCTCTTCACTACCATGGTCAAGTGGGAAACAGAATGAAACAATATTTCTGCAGTGAGTCCTAAGTCTGTGAAACTTCAGCGTTCTGTGATGTTCGGTTTGATGACTTTCTCATGATTGGTAAAGTGCCTGCTGTCCAGGTGAAGTGAAGGCCACTGAATCGGAAAACGGATACCTAATGAGAGTTGTTCTTGACACTGACCTGGCTGTTGTTCTTTTTCTGTGACGGCATGTGCTATTGCATTTCCATTCGCTTTTGCGGGAAATTTGGCCTTTGCCAGGCAAATGTTGCCCCCAAAATGAGCCCTAAACTTTAAAAAATATCTTCGGCTTCTGGGGGCTCCATCCCCAGACACCATGCCAGGGCTTGCCCCTTAAAACTCAGCTGAAGCTCTGTCCAAAACCCTGATTCTTGGGGCCCCACCCCTAGACCCCCTCTCAAGGCTGTCCTTAGTTCTCGTATGCCCTCAATTTTCATCCACTGCCCTTTTCTTCCATTAGCCTTCCTGCCCTTTTTCCGATGTAGGCACTTCGATCACTGCTTTTTGCATACGCTTGAGCAACACCACTCATTGTCGGCGTGGCTTGCTGATTATCACCAAAGCAAGCATAGCTCTGCAGTTGTGCATTCCACAATTTCCAACAAGTGGGCCTGCTGTGGAGAGAAATTGTCCTCTGAAGATTTTAACTTCGGTGCACAGATCGTGGAAAAAATCTTGATTTGGCCCACCAAATTGAGCTGTGCCGTAAGATCGGGGCTTTTTTTGCAATGCAAGAAAAACTTGTAATTTTTCCCTGAACTTCCCTCCTGTCAAGATTCAACGTTCTTTTCTTCACTGTGGAAACTTTAAGGCCAAAATTGCAGTCATAAGTCGATAATTAACTTCTCTGTGGGCACTTGCTTTCTGGCAGGCTGCCTCTCACCTTTTTTGTGTTTTTTTTTTCAGGGAAGAAGAAGCCAGTTGATCGTCATGTTAAGGTGAACAAGAAAATGCCAGTCCGCAGCAGGATTGCCTGTTTGCTCGATAAGAACACTGAGTTTTTTGAACTTGGTGTTTTAGCTGGGATGGGAATGGACTATGGTGATATTCCTGCTGCAGGATTAGTTGCCGGTAGGTCAAGGATATCTCAGGTCTTTAGGATTGAGGTATGGGTAAAGTCAGGCTTTTTCCCCATAAAGCCCATTTCACAACACCTTCGGAAGTTAGAAGTGGGCCTTATTTATTGGTGGAGCAAGCACATGGAATTTTGGAAAAAGGAAAAAGTGCAAGAAAAACAACAGTGATCTTTTTACTTTTTTTCCAATGTTTTCCAGTACAGTGAGAATTGGGATTCGGTGAAATTTTGCAGTTGACGGCTATTATCAGACCTTGATATGCAAAATGCTGGGAGTGAATAAAATTGCCCTAAATTTTGGCATTTTCCTACGTCAAATTCATTAGTATTTTTCGCTGACCTGACCTCTCAGCCGAGCGCCAGGAGAGCCAACCATGGAAGCAAAGCACTGGTCACTGCTCGCTGCCGCAGCCAGGTGGAGCTCATGCAGGCCGGCCATAAAACCTGAGCCACAGGCCCGGTAAAACTGCTAGAAGAAAACAGATATGAAACTGGCAAGAAAAGGTGGGAAAAAACTACCAAGAAGGCAAAGTTTGTGAAACCATCACAGCAGGGGATGCTTTCCAAGGAGCACTTGGATCAAAATCTGTGACTGAACTTGCGATAGCCTGGGCCAAAGTCCGGTCAGGCCATTGCTGACCTTAACCCAGTGCTCTGGGCACAACAATATGAGAAAGTTACCTGGTTGGAAGTGGCATTTATAAATAAGTGTCCTGCCAACGGTGCATCTGGCTGTCCGAAACCTGCAAGCACCAAAGAGCATGAGTGGGATGGGCAGTCACCATACAAAACTCTCAGGAGCTTTTTCCACGCCTTAACCGGTCAAGCCCGGTTGCCGTATGCGTCATAAAATGCTACTGACAACTCCGATTGCTGTAGGAACGGTGTAGGTACTCGCATTGCGATTTTCTGACTGCCGTACTCGTGCAATTCCCATGTAATTAAATGGGTTTTCTGCCGCAAATCCGGCAAATCGCATCGGCTAAAATTTTCATTGTCGGAAAGAGGAATAAACCGCGATCTAGCAGACATTTATTCCACCAAAATCGGTCCAACCATTTTAAATTGGTGCACTTTTCAAATTTCCCGGATTTTTGTCTTTAGTTCCTGTTGAATGCGCCTTTTTTCGTGATCACGCATCATATCCCACCCGCCGAAATTTTAATTTTGGGAAGCCGAAAGACGTGCGATTTAGCGGACGCTTATTTCACGTGATTTGCTGCATTCGTTTAGAAATGGCGTCGTATTGAAATTTCCTGTTTTTGCTCAATTTTGGTGCGGTTTTGAGTAGTTTGTGGGTGGGTGTTTTGGCCGGTTTTTTTTGTGCGAAGGTGTTTTTATTGGTTGAAAACATCAAAATATGAGTGATTTTGTTGACACAGAGCAGAAATCTGGCTTGGTTGAGCGTGAAATCATGCATTTCTACTTTTTCAGTTTTTCGAAAATCCTTGCAAAAATTATCAATTCCGGCAGGGCAACACTCCGTGTTGCCTAAAATTACGGAATATCATTTTAAAACCCGATTTCGTAATTACGGGTGTGAGGGGTTAAAGATTCCTGGCTTCTTTCTGAATTATTTGGTGCAATAACAAGATTTCCGACAATAATTGTGAAAAAAGGAACTGAACTCTAAAAGCTAAAACTGAATTCATCATGGGGTAGAAGTGGTATGTTGCTGTTGATTGAAATATTACCAATAAAGTACTTACAAAGGCCTGAGGAAGGTCATTCCAGTCAATTTTGTTGCTTCAGGGGTCCTTTGGATACATGCAAAATTTGAAGCCGTCATCTTGGAAGGGGGCAGTGCATTGACCAATCAGTGACATACCTACTAGATTTTATATGTTTTTCATAACTGCACCCTGTACTTTTGGTAATTGCCCATTTTTGTTTATTGTTGACCATAGAAAAATAAATAAAAAATTTAGTCGTCAGATCAAAAGAACCAAGATCAGAAAAATAAATAAAAAATTTAGTCGTCAGATCAAAAGAACCAAGATCAAAAGTTTCAAGGTTCTGACTTGACTGGTTTAAAACAGTTGTTTTTGCTGATACCTACTCCCCTAACCTTAACTGGGCGCGTAGCTAGATACAAAGTGGGAGGAGGGGTAGCCAACCCCATCTGGGCAGGGGAAGCCAACCTCATCTGCTCAGGGGTGGTAGTGAACCTCATCCGGGTGGAAACTGGAAATGTCTTAAAGCGTTAGTCCTACCAAAAACTAAATTCTGAGGCTGATGTGGCTTCCACATGATGGGCATTTTCGTTGGCTGGACGAAGTATACATCCATTCATTGTTATCTAGACAGCCTGCCCAGGTTATACGACCGGATATGCTCTCTGAGCCGTCATGTGTCCACGAATCGACAACTTAATTAGGTTTATTCCTTTGAATAATGCTGCAGGCAGAAGACCAACAAAGATCATTTTTAGATAGGTACCTATGTCTGGAGAATTGGAAAACAAAAGCACCAACACCCATTTTGGTGGTACGTCTGCATGAAATCAACAACACTTTTTTGTGAATGATGGCGAAAGAAATAAGTAAACACCGATATCTGAGGGAAGCAGTAATAAAGATTCAATTGGGTTCTTTTATTCTTTGTTGGCAAGATGTGTGGCGGCAAAGTGAGATCTTCAAATACCTTGAGGCATACCGTTAGCAGTAACACCAAAATTATTTACAGAAATTAATTTGTGATGAGTCTTATTGATCTCATAAAAGAAAAAATCACATAACAAGGACCGAAATGGCGTCATGATGTTTTGACCATGCCTTGTGGGCGCCCATGTGACAAATTCCAATAAATTTTTTTTTCGTCATAGTACATATTTTGGAACGTACCTATGCAAACGTTTCCGCTTTTCAAATTTCTTGGCATGAGACAGGGAAACTCGATATCTGGATTCTTAATGCAAGTTTCCAGCCGAACGGTCAGTATTTCGACTTTTAGGATATCATCCGGCGATGCTCCGCCCCAGATTTCGGGGTGGAGAGCAGTGACTCTCTGTCCCCGTATGGGGGTGGAGAGTAACTGGGTTAGGTCCGAAAAGTTGACTTTATTGAGGACTGATAGTGAAAAAAAATCTGTTGTAAAAATCCAAAATTTCAAATTCTGGATTATGGGCCGGGGGTGGGGGTAGTGAAAAAAAATCTGTTGAAAAAATCCAAAATTTCAAATTCTGGATTCAGGGCCAGGGGGTCAAAAGATTTGAAATGTTTCCATTTTTGGCCAAATTTTGCTTCATCATACAGAAGAGACTTCAGGCTACAATATGGGATCAAAAACAAAAAAAAGGTATTTTTTTGCCACACCACCTGCCCAGATAAGGTAATGAAACTGGAACGTTTTAAAACATTTCCAACCAGTTTGCGTGATGAAATGGGAACTTTTTTTTTACGAGTATGAGTCCCAGTTTAGGTGAAGAAATCGGAACATTTTAAGACGTTTATGCACAGTTAAGTTCAAAATGTCGCATGGCTCCAACTTTTGAAGAGTTTGTTGCGTGATGTGAGCAAGAGAAAAAGGATTTACTGGCACAGGTCACTCCAATCCCCTAATTCGAAGATATGGCCCAAAAAATTTATTGACTATTCGAAGATATGGCACCCAAAAATCTCCAAAATTGGCCCTTTTTGTATAACTGTGGAGGTTGATTTCATTCTCGCACAGCACCCATTTTGGAGCATGGTAAATTGAAGAAAAATGTTCAGATATTTTATTCTCCTTCAGAACTCATTTCTGAGAACACGTAGGGAGGCCATATCTCTCAAACTGGGATCCGAATAAAATTTTTTGTTGAATATTTTGTCGTCCGTTTAGCTTGCCGAGCACGCTCTGAAATTGGTAGGTACTGTGTAAGAATGAAACCAATCCCCATGAGGTGCACAAAAAGGACTCATTTTGGGATGTTTGGAGGTCACATCTCCGAATTGCTGGGGCAGGAGAGATTTTTGTCACGGAAGCTTTGTGTCTCTGAAATGGGGGCTCAGAGCACATTTTGCAACTGAATAAGTTTTGTGCCCACGAACATAAGGAGCACGTACTATCAATGTTGCCGAACTATTCAGAATCAGTTAAGATTCCATGAAGAAATCATTTTTTGGCATTGTTTGAACTGGCCAGCAATGGAACCGGTTTGCTGCCTGAAGCTGTGTTGTTTTTGGCTGAGTTGAAATTCCGCAACACCACGAAAGGATTTCTTGGCGCGATTCAGTTGACTTCAGACTTGCATAAACACTGGCTTTTCTGATGACAATAATTGAGGTGAGTCTTAAAACTAGTGACGTGCATGCTCCCTATCCCATAATAAATGTCTGGCCTTGTGCAATCCGACTTTTATGTATCCCGTCTCATTTCCATTTCTATTTCAAAGGCATTGGACTGATACACGAAACTCCCTGTATGATATTAGCAACTGATGCTACAGTGAAAGGTGGCTCAATCTACCCAATCACATCTGTGAAGATGCTGCGAATGCAAGAGATTGCTGAACTGAATAGGTTGCCATGCATCTCATTGGTGGATAGCAGTGGTGGATTTCTTCCATTACAGGTTGATTTTTTCTTTTCGGTTCCAGCTTGCATTTTTGATAGGAACATATTATGTCCGTTTGGTGTGTCTAGGTGCAGTCACACTGTTTGGTGTGTCACCTAGGTACAGTTATTTTGCAAGTGGTCAAAAGTTGTAAAACGATTGTTGTGGTATCATACCATTCGGAGGTTTCTTGTTAAAAAAATTAAACAGACTTATTTATTTAATCGGTTGGTAACTAAACTGGACTTCCCGTGTGCATTGGCCAGCACTCTTATTTGCTGCATTTACGTACATTCGCCCTCGCGAAGAGGAAGCCTTTTTCAGGAATGTTGCCAATACAGTGAAATTTGAACCTATTTATTTTTCCAGGTTTTTATTTCACCAGATATATACAGTTCGATTATAAAGTTACCCGAACGATGGAGCTGCGTTTTTTATCTGAGTTCCTGTTGATACACGTAACATAAAGACGGTCGTGGATATGAAAGCTGACTTATTTGTACATGGTACAATCGCCACATTTGTACAATCGCTATAAGGCTACTTTTTCTGTGAGGCATGCCCCAAGAAACGGTCGGATACGCACCACCACAAATGATGAACAAGCAGTTCCTGCTATCGCGAAGTTTCACGTCGAGCCCTAACAAATCATGTCATAGTGGCTACAGCAGCAGGTAGATAATGTACTGCGACCCTCTAAAGCCAGCTTTCATAGCCACGTGCGTATTTATTACGTATATCAACAGGAACTCAGATAAAAAATGCAGCTCCATCGTTCGGGTAACTTTATAATCGAACTGTATATGAAACAAGTATCTTTGGCTTATCTTCACATGAATTCAGCAATACAACACTCCTTGCGAAGTGCTCTGCTTAACGCAAGTTACGCAGTAGACTGGCCTGGTTGCTAAATGCAAGCATCTGCATATCAGCCAGGCCACTTTGCCTGGCTTCTTTGGAGCCACCTTAAAAAATCCAGAAATCTGTTGAGATCAAAGGGTAGAAGTGGATGGAAACAATCATTTTCAGCAGGAAGCAACTTGGTGGATTAATGGCCAGCTTTCTTTCACAAATTAATCCACTTTATCTGCTGATAGGGCAAGGCATGGGCAAGGCATTGGGTTTCTATCAATGTTGTGGTGGGTTTTCTTTTGCTGTTTGCACTTTGGTGCTCAGATTTTTTGCACATATCGCTTTTTTTCAATAAACGACTGCTCTTCCCAAAACCCTAGTATTCCCTGACGGCATTGCTCACATCCTTGGCCTTGTACCAGGCACACTATTGGGGGGGGGGGGGGGGAGAATTTAATTTTCTTTTCGGATGTCGCACGCACACCTGAATGTGTTCACAGCGCAGTATTTCTCTTACAATGTGTGTGATTAGAGCACGTGCAATTCATTGTGCAGGTAGAGGATAAACTTCTCAAAGTTTGGATTGCAGAGCATCTGGTGGTTTGTCGCCCTCACCAAGCGGATTCCATGAGGCAGTGCCTCTGGTAGCAGGGGTGGCTCAGGTGCAAAATCCCCAGGAGCCAAAGCAATAATTCTAAATAGGTTCATGAGAAGCACTTCCCACAATATTCAACAGGTTTGCTGGCAGACTCATTAGCCCTTTTGTTTAAAAGCGACAGGAGGGTTATGCAATCCGTTTCGGCCAAAACTCAAGGGTGAAAAATCCCGAGGAAGCCATTTTTGGGCAATGGTCAGTGGCCTCTACTTTGACCTCTACTCGTTCGTCCATTGGTTTGAAGATTGGCCTGGTTGTGGAGATTGGCCTGGTTGTGGCCTAACCTGCTTGTGGGCTAGTGGAACAGGCGTCGGATGTGGGTGGCAGATACTTCTCAGCACAGATCAGAGATTTTTATAACGGGATGAATCATTTGACTTGCCCCTCCACTTTTTTCACGCAGGCTCAACGTTGTCATCTTACGGCGAAGTCGCAAAGAAGAAAGAGAACGTAGCCAAATATGACCAACTTCCCTCAGTATAAAGTTGGCAAAAATTACAAAGCGGTTCTACGCACAGTTGTGGTCTTGTGTCCTCAAATTCAGTCGCAGGCATGTGTTATCGGTACATTTTCTAGTAGTCAGTTTCAAAATACTTTGGCTTGACATGACAAAAGGCAAGTGGAAAAAGGGCAACTGCCTGAATTCGGGCCCAAAAGAGCAAAAACAATTCATGAAAAAATTGCTGTTTTTTGTGTTGCTGGAGCGGGGGAAACAACTTGATGGACGTGAGGGCGATTGCTTTGTCATTGCGCTTAAAATTTGCCAGTTAATTCAAATTGCGATTTTCAGGCAGGGAAAATCAAAAGCCGTCGTTGCTCTGTGGTAAAACTACAGGCCACAGACAGGGCTGCAAAATGTCGTTTGGAAGCCTGGAGCATGGATGTTTGAGCCCGGTCATATTTTAGTCGAAGGCGAAAGGCGAAAAGCTCCTTTGTGCTAGCACCAGCCCATTTCTTTCGATCCTTATTACCTTATTACCTTCTTTCGATTTCTTTCGTCGAAAATCGAAAAGCTTTTTTTTTTGGTCGCCAGCCCCTTTCGATCCTGTTCAGTTCTCTTCCATCCCAGGAGCATTGCTCCCAACTTTTTGCAACCCTGGCCACAGGCTTCGTGACTGATTTTGCATAGGCGTGTCGCAGGTTCGAGTTCCAGCGCTCCGTATTTTTTTCAGAAATGGCCATGGGCTGGCAATCTCTTGGTGAAGGAACCTACTTCAAATTCAATTTGGACAACACCCAAAATGGTAAATGGTTCATCTCGCTCTGAAAATCTCTGGCACAGATGGTGCTTAGGTTGAGGTTGCTTAATAGGTAGATTGTCAATCCGACCAAAGCCTCTTTTTGTGTGAGAATTCACTAAGATACTTCTCTTTATTGGGAAGTCCCTTTTGCTTTATTGCAGCAGTGGTGACAGGCTTCCTGTTCGTTGCAATTTGGTGCACCCTTTTTTGTTTGACAATTTTGTGTTGTTTGACATCATGATGACAGTTCTTTTGTGGTGCATCTTACCGGTTGCTGCCACCAGTGCTGTGTTAAAATATTTGAATTTTTCTGCATTTAGACGTTGTGACTGCTCAGGTCTGGTGAGGCCTTTTCCTTTGTTTTGAGATGTGAACAAATTAATAAATTAACGGATGGTGTGAATGATTGATGGTTCGGACCGTGTTGGGCAAGGGGCACGGATGATACGAATGTGTGTTTCATAGTCAGGGTTGGGTGACGTTGAAATCTCAAGAATTGATATGGTTTCCTTTTCTTCCCCTTTTTGCCTTGGATCAGTTCCAGTTGTCCCATGTGACGATTCGTTACAACAATGTCTCATGTTTGGGTACATCATCCTGCAAGTTCTGCTCAAACATTGCCACAGATGGCAAAATGCGTCATTTTAGCCCAAATTAGGGGGGGGGAACCTAGTTTCGGCAAACTTTTTTCTTTTCTGACCGATTTTGTTCAAATTTTGCACACACTTTGGAACCAATCTAGACAACTTCTGTGCAAAATTTGAACACTGTAGCTCATCTGGTTTGGCCACAGCAGCCATTTTAGGGTAAAAATTAAGGCGATGTTCCGTCCCGTGCACAGCGATAACCCCATGTGTAAGAACGCCCAAATTCGAGTTATAGGGGTAAAAAACCAAGCCAAAACTTTTGACAATGCCCGATTTCTTGTTTTTGGCCCCAGAATTGTGTGGCTGGTGATTTTCTGTCACTCCGCTAGAAAAGCGGTAAATTTTTAGCATTTTTTTCCTTTCACTTGTTAATAACTCTTAATGCAGGCAAAAATTGTCAAATATGGCCTTGTCAATCTTTTTAGAATAGTTTTTTTTTACATAAGTACACCAAATTTGAACATGATCACATAAAAAATGGCTGAGATACATGGGGCGGAACACAAAAAATGCTTAAAAAAAACAAAAAGTTGAGAAAAACAGCGTCGAAGATCGAGAACATTTTCGTTTTACTGCTGATTTTACCGCGAGTGGTAAAAACATGCCTCCGGTCTTTCGTGTGCCATTTTTTTCTATTGAAGATTTTGCATTTGGTATTCACCATCAGAAACTTAAAATTTCAGCGCATCTGGTCAGTGCCTCCTACAACACAAGGCCGTTGCACGGGATTGTGACGTCATAATTAGTGGATGGTTGATTGCTGCCGCTGCTGCAGCGCTTGTATTGGAAAACTGCGGTACGCGGTTGGGAAAATTGCGATTTCTGTGGAACCTGCCGACCAATTTCGGCGAACTTGGGCTTTCTGGAAAGAGAAAGATTCCAGGAATGCGATAAATTCGAAACCGCCATCATGGAATGAAAAAATGCTGTATTAAGGCATGAGTTGCGCAAAAAAAGTGAAAAAACACTATGTTTTCGACAGGCTTCTTTCTTAACATGCACTCAACAAGTGGGTTTTTTTTTCTTGTTTCACTTTTTTGTGATCCGCATGCCAAAATATCGATTTGATGCTGCTCACATGAATAGAATGAGAACAATTCCCGAAAAATATGACCTGCATGCGACATCAAACGAAGGCAACAGGCAACATACAGCTTTGGCACTGCACCGAAACAAGAGGAAAAACTGAGTCGGATGAGAAAGCCAGACGGGATCAACAAGAGCTACTCTTGCAGCCAATAGTCTGGGCGACAATTGCAGCTCTGTAAAATGTGGACAAAGTATGAAGGTACTTATCTTTTAAAGACAGCTCGAAATGATCTGACTTACCAAATGTCACGCCTTCTGGAATTTCTTGACTTTGCGTTGTTGTGACTTTTCAGTGGAAGACAAATTGTTGGCATTCCTGACGTAGTTGTCAAGTAACACGTTGCCGGTTGTTGACAATATCCTGTGAAGTACCTTTGAAGAGGAGTGTCCGCACATTCTGCAGGGGGTCTCGCTGTGAAGAGCTGACAGGTCGGGATCTTGAGAAGTGTGCGTTTCCGTGAGTGAGACGAGAATTCTATGTTGATTTTCTGCTCTCAGGAAGTGTTTTTCGTAGGTGTCTGACAAAAGTTCGCTGAAAACTAGGTACTGGCAGCACACTGATGTGACCACGCTTGCAGTCGGGTACTTCAAGCCACCTCTGTCTGAAGCTGAAATCACGATATAGTCAGGGTTTGTGTTCTCGAGTTGGAGTTCCCGATTTGTTGAAAATGAACAAATGCATTCCGGGCAGTTCCTTGTCACTTTCAGGGCTCTGTGCACTGCAAATCCGCTAACGTAAATCAAATTGGGCAAGTCATCATTCTCAACGCTCCCCAGACCAGTTTCGGACAGTTCCATAAGTTCTTCAGGGATCGCAAATGGCTCCACATGCTCACAGAGTTTCGAAGAGAATGAGCGTATGCTGACGATCCCCTTTGATGCGGAAACCATTTTGAGCGATGACAAAACACGCAGTTTCTTTTCCGATTCCAGAATTTGGGAGAGGGCCACATGGTAATTTGTACCAGACATACGGCGATATAGGCCGTACCTGTGCTCAAGGTCATCAGTTTGGAACTTTCCAAGCATGATGTAATGGAATCCCTGATCCTTGAGGAAATGTGCAACTTCCCGCAAACCATGACAGGTGTGAGTGAGTGCAGAATGCGTTTCTCGTGTCAGTGTTGTTGATGTCTTTTTCACGGAATTCCAAGAATCGAGCCAAACTAGCATTGCATCCAGATGCTGTAGGTTTTCGTCGTCAATGTCAAGGATGGGTCTTTGAAAGACATCTCTCTGATGTATTCCCCTCATGGGAGTTTTGACATTGACCACCTTCCACCATTTCACGATCATTTCAATGAAAGTTGCAGTCGTTTCCCAATCCTGCAGCATGTGAGGAAATTTCGGGCCAAGATGACGGAGGGCAGCTGCTGTTGTGTCGTCAAACACCTGCAGAGCCAGCTTCACATTTTGCCTTTCCAGGGGCGTTGGATGAAGGGCCTTGTACGTTAATTTGTAACTGTACTTGAGAGTCTTGCCATGCTCCAAGCTCTCCAATTTTCGGAGTGTGTCGAAGTGCGCTTCGCACAATCGACCGGTCGATGGGTCGGGGAAATGGAACACAAGCCTGTTGTTCCAGTTATTTCGAATGCACTTGAGGATGTGAACACTGTCGAAAAGGAGAAACAGTGGCAATGCCGAATTGGCTGGATTTGGAACACAAACAGACAGTTCTCGCTTGGGGTTCATCAAAGTGAATATCTTGCCGTTTATGGCATTGTTGTCTGTGATCAAGGCGACAACCTGAAAACCAATTGCATGAAGCCGGTGGATCACCTGGATTATCACACCTGAGACAAATTGGGCATCTGTTTTTCGAACAGGCACAAACAAAGCGACATCCTTGTATTTCGAAAATATGGAGGAAATGAGAATGGTATGAACTGAGGTTGCGCCTCGCAGACCCGGATCACTGTTATCAGTCTGTCCTGTGATCTTTCCATTTCGGTACACCACTTGACTGTTCACGTGAATCTCGTCCAGTTGGAGAGTAACTAAGCGATCTTTTTCGTCTAGTTCCTTGCACCGGGTTTCCAAATAAGCCACCTGTCTGGAATTGAGATCCTGTTCGGCGGCAAAAGAAGAACTGAGACGACTAAAGGTTGTCTTGTGGGGTAAAATTAGACACCCGGATTCACGGATAACTTCATAACATTTTGGGGAAATCAGGTATGCAAAAAAAGCCCACTGGAGCAACTGGCTGGAATATCTGCGAGTATTTTCTGGTGACGACTGCAGCTGCAACTGTTCGCAGATGAAAGATTTGAAAGTCAGCTTGACACTCAATTCGGCTTCGTCAGTCTGTTCCAAGGCCATCTCCCGTTGAAGCTCACCGACTGCAATTTCAGCAGCCGTCGCACCAACACTTTCAGTTTGCGGGTTGAAGTTTCTGTCCAAAAATTCCATGGAATGCTTTATTGTGAACCAGTTGTCCACAGGCTTTCTTGGAATTAGGGCAGTTCTGGACTCCATCGACGTAGCTTCTCTCTTGCCGATAAAAAGTTGGACTTTCAAATCGGAATGCACGGTCAGGGAAATTGCCATGCTGGGCGGTTGGCTTGCCAAACTTAGTTTGAAAAAGACAACTGTCCGTTCATCGGCTACAAATTGCCAATGGTTAGAAGAATGATCATGGAGATATTTTTCTGCAAGCGCAGTCACATCGTTTATGTTGCCAATAAAATTCTGGCGCAATTCCTCCTTTCGGCGAATGTTGTCCGCCTGCTCCATTCTCAGTTCATGTCGTGTTTTCCTTTTGGAAGGCGATGTCCTTTGTGGTGCATTTCTGCGGGTCAAATAAGTGGGAAGGTTTGGAAATATTGTTGGGAAGGCATCCTCCGTTAACCTCCGTCGCTTGCTACCATCACTTGCGTCAAAAGAAATAAAACGTGGTTCGAAATGTTTGGCACACACCATCTGAAACTTTGACGGACCACTTGATGGAAAAGCCCGTGGAATTTTGTGAATCCATTTGTTTCTCAGCTGTTCACATTTGGGAAAATGAAATGTGGGCACGTAATTGCCGGGCTGGTAGTTTGCTGAACACCCGGGAACACAGCAAGGAGCCATTGCGTTGACACGAAACACCAAAATCGGCCAGATTTGGTGCACTTCTTCACAAACACATTCGGCAAAACACCTGAGATTGCCAACTGACGAAACTGTGTGCACAGACCGGCAATGGCCATGCACAAAAAACAACAGCTCTCAGTCCACACCACACCCAAAGAGCATCTGAACAGGCACTGATCTGAAACCCAAGAACACAACCACGCCACAGTCAGCACCAGGCCTCAGCGACGCGATTCTTCTTTCTCTCTTGTCCGAAGCACATGTATTCTCTCCGTCCGTTCATCCACTAATTGTGACGTCATATCATTTTTATTTCTCGCGCTATGGCCTTGTGTTGTAGGAGGCACTGATCTGGTCCATACATTCAAAAATAATTGGACAATTTTTCATTTTTCACGAAAAAATCTAGGTCCCCCCCTTAAGGCTGAATGATGACACTTATTTTACCAATTTGCCGAGACTGGACTGAAATCTGCATGATTTTAGCCATTACCTGCACTGAAAAATGTGGGCTCTATTTATGGTGTGCACAAGGCATCCGAAAAGCGTCATTGAAGAAACATTGCCAAGAATGGCAATTTGCACCATTTTTGGCCTCCGCTCGCTCGTGTAGTTCTCAAAGAATGTCTCCTTTCTTATCAATTAAATAGCATTGTGTTATGTCACCACCATCTCAACAGTTATTCGGTCATCTATCAGTCATTCACCATTCATCTTTGTCTATTTTTTCCTCCTAATCATCTTAGTTTGGCGGTTAGTTGGTTTAATATTTACTCCCTTGAGTCTTAATAGCAGTTTCGTGCCAGTTTTTGTAAGAAATTGAGCATCTGTCTTCAGATGTGCTACGAACACTTTTGTTTTCGTTTAAAAATGATAACCGCAACATCTGCGCGACACACAGGAACCTTGATTATTGAGAAAAGTCCCTTTAATTGTCCCCTTCATGTGTGTGGATTATTATAACTCACATCCCGTACAGTATTTTGTCATGTAGGCCTGCCTGTTATTTTTATGTTAAGTAGGCCTGCCATGACCACATCTCTGACTCTCTCGATCCACTGCATCATATAAAAAATGTCATTAGGTACCTATTGCTTACCATTTGAGACAATAAGGGAGAACTTACCACAGCAAACTTTTTCCAACTCTTAATGAAAGGCAGAGTTATTTCCTGACAAGAACCATGGTGGTCGTTACTTCTACAATCAGGCTGTGATGTCTGCACGAGGCATTCCGCAAATTTCGGTCGTGTGCGGCAGTTGTGCTGCTGGAGGAGCATATCCATCTGTTATGAGTGAGGAGACCATTATAGTCGATCGAATTGGTTTGCTATTTCTTGCCGGACCAGCTCTGGTTAGAGCTGCGACCGGTCAAGTCTTCTCTGGCGAAGAACTTGGAGGAGCCACTCTGCACTGCACGTAATAAAAATACTGACAATTACCATCTTGTATTTTCTAGTGTGACATGGTTTTCTATTGTTTTTGTTGGAGTGTTTTTTATTCGCTTCTTGTTGGGAAGCTTTTGTTTTATTGCTGTTTGACTGTAACTCGTTTATGACTGGATTTTCTGTTGCTCGCACAGATCCACTGGTGGTCCTTTACACTATTCTTGCAGGTTTGAGTTGTTTTACTTTTGATAGCCCATTTCATTGATTTCTTTCCTCTCAAGATTGGTTCATGGAGGTTGTATGGCTATGGATTTTTTGAATTCGTAGGCCACACATTTGACTATTTTTCTTTGATCTATCGCAGGAAGATGTTGACTGGAGTTCCTTCATCTCAGGAAAATGTTAATTAAGGTGTCATTTTCATCAAGAAATTACCAAAAAGATTTCTGAGATTCTATTGGGTACCATATTTTCTGCACACTTTGTTTATTCTCTCCCAATTTCATGAATGTTGCTAAAATAATAATTCCGGAATCATGATCGATTGGAGTTAGAGGTACCCGATAACCATCATATTTTCAATTTCAACATCGATACTGTGAATTTATGTTTTTCACACAGACTGTACCAATGTTTTTTTTTTCGAATGTCTCACCCCAAAATGCAGAAATTCGAAATCATTTTTTGTGTTTTTGTCCGCAACTTTCCAAGACAATGAAGGTACCCTTTGCATAAAGTGGTTTGAAATTATTTGTTTGTGTACGTACCATTTTAAAATCAGTTGACTTGGAAAGTTTTGCACCAGGCTAAATGGTTGTGGGTTCATTGAGCTTCTCTGCGCAACATCTCGACTCCTCACGTCAACGGGTTCTCATTTTATGGCAGAAAACTCTTGTGGGTTATCTTTAGTGAGGGTTACCTTGGTGTGGGTTACCTTTGGTGGGTTACCATGCTTTCTTTAACTGGTTTTCTCTTCTACCTTTGGTTACCATGCCTTCTTTAACTGGTTTTCTCTTCTGCCTTTGGTGACTATGCCCTCTTTAACTGGTTTTTATTTTCTACCTTTGGTTACCATGCCTTCTTTAACTGGTTTTCTCTTCTCCCTTTGGTGACTATGCCTTCTTTAACTGGTTTTCTCTTCCACCTTTGGTGACTATGCCTTCGTTAACTGGTTTTTGTTTTCTACCTTTGGTTACCATGCCTTCTTTAACTGGTTCTCTCTTCTACCTTTGGTGACCGTGCCTTATTTAACTGGTTTTCTCTTCTACCTTTGGTGACTATGCCTTCTTTAACTGGTTTTCTCTTCTACCTTTGGTGACTATGCCGTCTTTAACTGGTTTTCTCTTCTACCTTTGGTGATTATGCCTTCTTTAACTGGTTTTCTCTTCTACCTTTGGTGACTATGCCTTCTTTAACTGGTTTTCTCTTCTACCTTTGGTGACTATGCCTTCTTTAACTGGTTTTCTCTTCTACCTTTGGTGACTATGCCTTCTTTAACTGGTTTTTATTTTCTACCTTTGGTTACCATGCCTTCTTTAACTGGTTTTCTCTTCTACCTTTGATGACTATGCCTTCTTTAACTGGTTTTTATTTTCTACCTTTGGTTACCATGCCTTCTTTAACTGGTTTTCTCTTCTACCTTTGGTGACTATGCCTTCTTTAACTGGTTTTCTCTTCTACCTTTGGTGACTATGCCTTCTTTAACTGATTCTCTCTTCTGCATTTGGTGACTATGCCTTCTTTAACTGGTTTTCTCTTCTACCTTTGGTGACTATGCCTTCTTTAACTGGTTTTCTCTTCTACCTTTGGTGACTGTGCCTTCTTTAGTGTTCGTAAATTCCCGGGAATTTATTTTCGAGGGAATATTCCCGGGAATATTCCTTTTTCGGGAATTTTGGGAACAAACGAAAATTCCTGGGAATTTTGGGAATATTCCCGGGAATATTCCCTCATTGGGAATTTTGGGAATATTCCCTGGAATTTTGGGAATATTCCCTGGAATTTTGGGAATATACTGGGAATTTTGGGAATATTCCCGGGAATTTTGGGAATATTCCCGGGAATTTTGGGAATATTCCCGGGAATTTTGGGAATATTCCCGGGTATTTTGGGAATATTCCCGGCAATTTATGGATCATTCCCAGGAATTTTGGGAATATTCCTGGGAAAATTCAAATTTTGAAAATATTACTGGGAATTTTTGGAATATTCCCATGGTGGTACTTTATGATTTTCCTGTGGGAACTTCAATTTCTTCAAACTCAAGTTGGCCTTGTTTGTGTTGTTGAACAAGATTATCACATTTTGCCA
>JASGXE010018816.1:0-10057 GCA_030068105.1 Sinentomon sp. SZTP_YWyxl
GTCCCGATTATCTATCTATCCAAATCGGTTGATCTCTTGGAATCCATGGTTTCAGCATTGTATTCGAACTATTCGCCAGTAGAAGCACATTTCCCTAAGTACCAGGCTCTCAATTTTGCTCAGTGTTTTGTTTTGTGATTCACTGGGTTACAGACACTGGTCGATACAGATGTGCTTCAGAAATTTTTAAACTGATTTCGACAATGAAACCTTGGTTTAATCATGCAAGCCCAGAACATATCATCTTGGAATCATCTGACTCCACGACATTCGTTGCAGCTTTGCAATGGATACATCAATTTGTTTCGCATGCAAAGTATCGGTGGAATTAAGCGGGGTACACATACATGTGTTTAACCTCGATCACTGTTGCCTCCGAAACTTTTTTCCTTTCTTTTTTGCTCTAATACAGGCGGTAAATATTAAAACGCCCGATTTCAACAAAGCTTTCTGGAGCTGTCAGATTTTGACTTTGGTTATAAAAGAGGATCATTAATTACTGCAGCATGGAGTGTTGCTAAAAATCTGAACAGTCGCAATTCTTTACATGTATGAGTGCATTAATTCCGCTGCCACATACACAGGACACCCCAGATAAATATAAAATGCATAAAGTAAACAAATAAGTGGTGATAATCTTACTGTTTTGAGAGTGGCAATTGAGACGGTCCCCTTTTCAATTCATCACATGACCTCAACATTTATATCCCGACGTTATCATCTCCATGTCCTCGGGGCGCTTATATTCTGGGCTTCCGTGGCGTCTATAGAACAGTGGTAACCTGTTGTGCGGAGTGCCCATTTTGTCTTTCCTGCTGCTGCCCGCACTACTTCTTGAGACGGGCGTTTTATGGGCCAACTTTGGACATTAAACGCGAAGAGGGCGCTGCCTAGTCAAAATAATACTTCCTCTGGGACTGTAAATAGCCCATATTGTTCGCCGTTATTCTTCTGCGGGTCTAAGTTCGGCCTGAAACACAATAGATGGAGACACATTTACAGTAAATTTAGACTAAATTCTTTTTCGTGTACAACTATATTGTAGAAAAGGGAACGGATAGATACCGGGTGGATGAAAACAGCACAGTGAAATTTTATTTTTAACCCTTTTTATAAAAATAATCCGCACAAAAAAACTGTATATTAATAAAATTAAATAAAATTACCGATAATGAACAACAATAATCGGTCATTTTATTTAATTTTAAATGTTTCTGGATGGTTTGAGTATTGAGTCATTAAGGACACGTTTTTGTGGCATAGCTTAGCTGAGGGCACGATCCTCAGAGAATCTGCGTCATATATTTTCAACGTGTTTAGATTTTTGCGTTGGGCACAGATGGATGCAGCGGCACACCAAAGGTTACGCTCCTGTTGCGTCAAATTAGCCTGGCGAGTGTGAAGAATCCATCTTTTTAGGTTTGGATTTTTTGATCGGGAACGTTTTTTTGGACCTTCACACAATTTTTAATCCCACACGTGGCTGATATGCTTGCCTATAGATATAACATATTCACCCTGTATGCTCTTGTGCCGAAATACAGCACATCTTGGCCTTTCTCGACCCTCGGTCTCTCTATCTCTCTCTCGCTCTCGGTTGGTGTGTTCCAGCACCTTGTCTCTCGGCTTCCAGGCCTGTACCACCCAAGATACCGGCAGTATTTGTTTACTTTCGCGCAACAAAAACTAAGAAGAAGTGAGAAAGGTATAGGGAAAGTCGTCGTCGGCGAAAACACATAATATTCAATTTGTCGAACCTGGCCCCTGGAGACCCGTTGGAGCGGTCGAATCTAATCGTGTATCGGAATGTCAGATGCGCTGCTGGCGGTGTGGCGACGTTTGCATCGCCTGCAGGCCCTTTGGGCGTCCTTAAGGATGATGGGAATGCTTTTGGTGATTGAAGCTCTGCGGGCAGATGTGATGCCGCGCTTTGTTTCACTTGCACTGTGGACGTTCCGGTTTTCTGTTACCTGATGGACTTTAGCTAAGGATAATTAGCCAATTAGCCAAGCATTCTTCGGCTTGCTGAATTTGAATCTGTGGTCCACCTACAAAACACCTCGTCATTTGCAGATTTGCTGCACAAGCTCGAATTTGAGACGAAACGATTCAGTATCGCAGTTGGCTCAGTCGTTTGATCTCGGGCTATATTTATATCGGAAGGTTCTGGCTTCAAATCGAAAGAGTGTGTTTTTCACTTTTGCACACACTAAACATGTGTTTGCTAAAACAAAATGTTTGCGTGTGGAAAAAGGACAATAAATCAAACGAAAAAATGTTCTTCAAAATTTTGCACATTTTGGGCACATGTTTGCATAGGAGTATCCAATTGCGCGAATTTCCTTTCAATCAATTCCGTTTTGATGATGATCTTAGGAGTTAATTTCGCATTTATATTCAGCACTTTCCAGAGTTCCTTGTCTTTTTGCGTCATGGTTGAGAAAAAAAAAGTCTGCCGAAAAACATGAGGCAAAGTTATTTATGTTGAAAACCAAATACGCGCAGTTCCTCGTTTGGAGTCACACACGATGCAAGGATATCATCCATCGGGAATGAACAACCTGAGCTTCGAATCAAAAATGTTCAGAATTTTCTGCGCTTTGTGGAAGAATTTGGATGTGATTGGTTTTTACCAGGAGAGATGCGGGGACTGCGAGGTGAATGGTGCGTTCTTGGGGAAGCAACTCCGTGCCATTGCGGTTTTTTATTAAAAGCACAATTGGCGCAATGTGCTGAAGCGTGCATCCTTCCCAATACCGACAGACAACAATGGTTGGTTTTACGTATCTTCTGGTGGAGTCGAGTTTACGTGCTTATCTTTGAAAATACACTGACCCTTTTCAGACCCTTGGTTATCTCTGCGAATCAGGGCTGGATGAGGAAATAATTATCGAGGAACAGACTTGCATGAGGGAACATTTTTCACATTTACCGAAGGCCCTACATTTTGAACCCTGCGCGCTTCATGGTGCAAGTAAAATGTTTTCGGCAAACTCGATTGAGGAGATATGTTAAGAGACAGGGCCTCATACGGGCATGAACTAGGCGATGTTGTTCCAAAATTGTTGGCGCTTTTGCTGCCGTCTGAGGCTTTGTCGAAGTGATATCTATTTGGACAAAAATCTCTTGGGATCAACAGAATAACTCTCAAGGGGTGTCGAATGAATATGCGCGCAGATGCAGGTTATCTCTGACGAATAAAAGCGCCAACCTGCTCTCCATGAGTTCATATTGATTTACCAATTTTGTAAACAGGCAAAGAGCCATATGGTTGTGAGCCACACTTATGCGGCCATGTAATTCTAGAAGCATATAGAGCTACCTTCAGAAATGCATGCAATTGATGCCACCTACAAATTGCAATTGATATTTGATACAGTCAATTTAGGTTAAGAGAAAATAAATTGCAGCAAGGACGCCACCTCACCGACGGAACCCAATTCAATTCTAATTTGATTCTCATGCATTTAAATTGACCTATAAATAAATAGTTTTGGCCCATGGGATCGTGCACTGTGGGATATAGAATCAGTCGTTGGAAGTGCATTATTCAAGCTTCTGGAGTATTGACTTGCAAACCTAACATGCACTTCTGCCTTGCAATGCATACAAGCGGTCATCGACCTCCTTGCACCTATTTTTCCTTGCCTCAAGTAAAGTTATCAAGCCGCCTAACAACGGCAATCGCACAAAATTGGTGTACCGCAATGGTTCTTGCATCTGCTGGATTTCAAAGAGCATAACTTCAAAATGATTTGTCGGGAAAAATTTGGTGCTTGAATGTTCTGTGTTCCGCTGTTGTGTCACAAATTGTATGCAGCCACATGGGGCCACCCTTGGGAGTGCTCCCATGAGCCAGAATACAATTATTTAATAGATTTCGCAGGGTCATATAATGGGAAAAGGGGGTCGGAGGAAATTTGTCACTATATTGTCACTCGATTGTCCAGGACGGGCCACTCTTCGACTCTTTTACAGTTATTCGTTCGCCAGTCTGAACAAGAAAAAAACTATACCAAAGGTCGCAGAATGGAGTGGCAGATCTTTTTGCGGATCCCGTTGAGGTTCATAAGGCTGTGGACTCGAACATTCAACACTTGTGGATGATCAACGTATAAAGATTGGCCGAAAAAGCAGTGGGAAATATGTTTAATAAAATGCGTGTGCGTGATCGACGGAATGATTTTACACGTTGTGAATCCCCTCAGAACTAGGAAAACGGCATGGCATGGCGGTCGCTCAGCCTCGCGACTGTACGCGGTTCAAGTTTTTATTTAAGTCATAAAACAACAATCAAATATACAGTTACTGTGACAAACACAACAAAAACTTAGCTTAGTCAGAATGGCATAAATCAAAAATCTCAATTGAATGAATGAACTTGTATTTGAGGGGATTTCCCCTTCTCATTCACAACATACAAAGAGGTCACAGTTCAATGATTTAACAGATCAAGAGCAAGTGAAGAAGTGGTAATAAAAGGGTTGTACAAATCGTGGAAACAGGTTGTACAAAATCTACTGTGAGGACAGAAAGCTACCTACGGAGCTCCCGTTGAGGAGGAAAGTGAAGGTGCGAAAAAAGTGCAGAGCGCCTGCGCCGAAGAATAGGCACAGATATCGGTGGTTGAAGCAGCTAAGAGTCATTTGGAATAAAATTGACGCCGACTTGGGGAACGATCATATCTGTCGTAGTTCGAGGCATGCGAGCAATGCTAGATATCAATTGGCTATTAGCGGGTAGGCTGTTCCAATCACTTAATGTTCGGAGAAAGATGGAATTAAAAAACATCTTTTTGGAAAACGGCAACAGAGTGATAATTTTGATAGAAAATCAGTCAACGGAGGAGAGCAGGTGAAAGGATAACAACAAATTGTGGCAAGACAGGGGCTGATGTGTTTTGGACAGCTTCTCGGTCAGTTCTGAGTTCACCTCTCAGTTCGCAATCTGTCTCAGATCTCAGTCTTTCTCAATAATTATCTTCATTTCTCAGTCGCATAAGCCTCAGTTCGTGGCTGTCCCCAGAATCCAACCCATTTGGCACTTCTCATGCGAAACATGTTGAAAACAATGCGAATTCCATTATGCACTTCTGCTCTTTGTCATCCCCTCGATGGATCAAGATCCTGACATTTCGGGACACATTAACCCAATTTCACTTATTCGACACGCACGGCCAAAAGCGCTAATTGCCTTCTAGGAACAATTTGTGCCCTGGAGAGAATTTGAGATAACAATGGAATTGTGTGCCAAAGTACTCGCAGGGCCAACACACCTATTCCATGAAAAGCAAACTATTTCCTTGCACCATCTGCTCTTTTCTGAGACAATAAGTCATTATTTCGCAAACTTTTCTGCTGAGCAGCTATCAGATATTCCCCGACATTTATCTCGGCCATTTATTTTCGCAGGCCTAATTGCCACCTTAGATATGCCATTTCGAAATCTGTTGTAATAATGGCTTTTTGGATATCATTGCGGTTCACGCCTGCAAATTGCACATATTCTCTTCCCTTTGGACTGGACTATTTTATGTGTAGTTCAGTGTAGTAACGAATTTTTTAATTCGCACGATTTCGCTCTGTCTTCCACCGAAAAGGCACAGCGAATTTGAGCAAAGAACCGAGATATTTCCTTCTAAATCCACGCAGAAAAAGTTTGAAAAAACACCACCGAAAAGAATTCTGAAAAAAAGGATCGCAGAAGCCATTCCCGATGGCAACGTTTAAAACTCCCTGCCCAAATGTGAAATCCCAAACCGCTTTCAAATAACGATTTTTGCAGTAATGCTGCGCTAGCCTGCGGTATATGTGGAGCAGCAACCTACCACCTAGAGTTTATAATGAGCGTGCTATAGCTCCGGATATGAAATTCAAAAACCCAAACTAAACTATCTCCCAAATGGCCAGCAGTGTGAAGACAGTATTCAGTGACTTGCGATAAATTTCCCAAAATCTGTCTCAGTCCGTACACTCTGTTCCAATTTGCAGGGTGTCCAGAACGCAGTCTTCCATACCTCTTGGCAGCTTCCTGAGGTTATTCTATCAGACGAAAATGGAGAATGACGTTTTGTCCTCCGGTGGCTTCTGGGGCACTACCCGAAAAAAACATGGGAGCTCAGACTGTAAAATCCGACATTTTGAAAACACCAAAAATTTGCACTGAAAACCATATTGCAAAGCGACGAAAATGACAAAAAAGCACTAAGTGATAGCATGCATAGCACATCGAGTGTCACTTCGCGTTTTTTGTCATTTTCGTTGCTTTACAATAAAATTTGGTTGCACACATAAAATACTTGGTGCCTTCAAAATGTTCTCGAATTTTACAGTGTATAGGGTCCCTTGTTTTTCAGATAGAAGCATATCGGAAGATAAAATAAGGTCCCATGTTATTCACATTGAAGATATTGGAAGATAAAAAGTCATTTTACAATTTAGTCTTGAAATTGTCTCAGAAAGCTGTCGACGAGGTTTGGCAAACCACTTACGGGACACCCGGAAAAGAAACTTCCCTTGCCCCAGACTGACCCTTGATAAGGGAGAGAATATTAGCTCTTTTTGGCAGCAGTTGAGTGTGTGCCAACTTCCTGATTCAGAAAATTCTGCAGCGCCGAGTCTAATGTGTTAATTAATTCGATTATCACTAGCTGCCTCCACATCCGGGATGCCTCCATTATCCTTGCATGCCGCGGTGACTTATTCGTCGGACGACAACCCGAATGAGTTATGTCCGTTTCATGCCAAGTCCGGCGAAAAATGAGTTGAAGAATTATTGTCTAGGAAATTCGGCTGACCAAAAGACGTGAAAGTGTGTATTTGCTTTGCGAATTCTGTTGACCTTTGCGACTATTATCTTGTGTTATAGTGATTTGCAATGGATAATCGCTTCGGTAGTTCATTGCAAAGAAAAAATCTAACCTTAGTTCACACATATAAAAGTCATATCAAAAAGTAAATTAACTAAAAAATCAAATAGGCAAATTATAAAATACGACTTAGCGACACGTATATAGCTCTCAAAGTCAGAAGCTCTCAGAGTTTCAGCAGCTGCAAAAATACGGAAAGTTAACTGCGCACAAAGTTGATTTGGGTTATGTCGTTTATAAGAGGGGACAGAATTGCACGGCAACGGGGAAACATTTTTAGAAACAAGCAGTACCCTTATAGCCGTGCAGTTGTGTCCCCCTTTGGCTCCTGCAGACGGTACAGGGTGTGCCTTTTCTCTGTCGTGCAATTGTGTACTCCTTAAACGGTTTTCTTTTGCATTTTCGTTGCTATACTGCCTGCATTATTTATTCTTATTCTGTATCTTTAATTGCGGGCTGAGCAAATCATGGGGTTTAGTCGCTTTTGGAGTTGAGCAGGGAGATCAGGTCAGGTGAGGTCAGATTGGATTAGATTAGGTCCAGGTTGTTCAAGTTAAGGTTCATTTGGTTGTTTTAAGTAAAGGTACACCGCACAGAGAACCCTAACCTGACCTAACCTAAACTACCCTAACCTAACGACCTCCTAGCCTGTACTTGTCTTAACCTATCCAAAGCGACTAACCTATCCCAACCGACTACCCACCCTCCAGAGAAATAAGGCACACCCTGTGCCGTATCGTTGTGCCAAAGGGGGGACGCAATTGCACGGCTAAGGGTACTGCTGTTTTCTGAAAATGTTTCCCTGCTGTCATGCAATTGTGGGACACAATTGCACGGCTAAGGGTACTGCTGTTTTCTGAAAATGTTTCCCTGCTTTCATGCAATTGTGTCCCTCCGTATAAATGACTTAACCCGTTGATTTAAATTAGCTTACAGCTTACCTCCAAAGAAAATATTTCCGGGAAATGTCGACCATGTGAGTGTCCCCTCTACCACTTTTGCGCGCTAGTTAACCTGTATCAATCAATGATAAAATTCTGATAAAAATTGGCCGAAAGTGCACGCCGGCAATGAAACCAGAAATCAAAATTTCTCGCTGAAAATATTCCATAATCTTTGCTGCATTCTTCCTGCAAAATTGAGACCTGCCGTGATGGCATCCGCATCTGGGAATAAGTTTCATTTCTTTGATGATGCAGCAAATTGCCTATGTTTTTCTCAGAATTGTTGTTTTGAACGATTCCTGTCGACTAATTTCGGTCGAAACAAGACCTGTCACAACTTTCAGGAAACAAGGAAACGGCTTGTCGTCTTCAAACTTCCACTCAAGCGATCCAATCTTCCCGGGTAACAGGCCACGTCATTTGAAAGTCGTCGGAAAGTGCGTGCAGGCCCATGATATTCCTACTGCAAAGGCAAAGAGCAACTTGGCTGGGAAGAAGTGTAGTTCAAAATGAACACCTTGGATCAATGCACACAATGTCCATTTTTAAATTAAAAAGGACAAGATTCAGAAGAAGAAACAGTTCTCCAGTTTTTGAGGTTCTGGTTTGGCGGCAAAAATTTAACTGGTGAATTAACAATGTGTGTTCCATGTCATATGTAACGATTTTGATGCTGTAGATTGCAGCGGTAAGAGAAATTCGGAAATAGAATGAATGTTTAATGGACTCTCTACCGCATTACAATGGCATGGGTACCCTCGTATACGTGCAGATGAGGTAGGACTTTGGATGAATTAACAACCATGACTGCTCGTTCTGCCCTGAACCATTAGAAACTATTCACGCAATTTTGCCATTAGACTTTCCAGCCTCGAAGCACAAAGTGTTCCGCAAATAACTGCGCGTGTCTCGTATATGCACACTAATCAAGCGTTTACGAAAGCAGGGGAGTTCGAAAATTCATCCCCTGAGACACATGTCATGAGCAGCAAGCCAATACAAACTCAGAGTTAATGTTTCGGGTAATGCCCAAAGACAAGGATTGGAGGCATGGCTGGGTTAAAATCTGACGTTATTCGCTCTTCGATTATATAGTGTAACCGCCGGCAATATAGTGTAACCGCAATCCTAAAAGATTTAGATCTCTCCACCCTGCAGAGCCGCCGCCGAACGCATCGCCTAAATCTGCTCAGTGATATAATCACAGGTGCTGTGGATTTTTCTCTACCTGACACTTACATGTTTAAATCAAAACAAAGGCGGACAGATAACGGCCTGAGCTTTGTCCTACCATTTTGCAAAAAAAATGTTTTTTTCAGTTCCTTCCTTTCCCCGAACATTAACCGAATGGAATAGCCCCCCGCAAATAGCCAATTGATATCTCGCGCAATTGCTCGCATGCCTCGCCCGCCAGAGATGCCCGTCCCCCCAATTGATACGTGAATTTTTATTCCCCATGACTCTTGAATACCTTCATTGTCTTGTTTGTGTTTTATCATTTGACTATGCTTGCTTGCGTAATTTTTGTTGTTGTTGTATTTGTTACAGTGCCTAATCATTTGAACACTGTTTTTGACAATAATAATAGTAATAAATAATAATGATGTGAGCTTCAACCGCTATCGGAATGATTTTCGCCTGCGGATAAAAATTGCTCTTTTTTGTTCTCTTTTTGAAATTCCTTGTTTTGTCGAGGCTGCAAGTACCACCAACATGAGTTTTTCAATGCCCTGAGCTTCTGAATAAGTCAGTATTGGAAAAGCAATGTGAATGAAGTGAGATGATACGGATGAATTAATGTTATGAGCATATTTTGTACCTTTTTTCTTGTTGCAATTCCATCAAGAAATCGGTATATAACTTTAGTGATGCAATGGAGATCTCATCTCTTCTTTGTTTCAGGAATGTTTTTTTCCTCCCCAGTCTGAACAGGTTTCCGTTAAAATTGTCAAATTTGCGATTGTTTCTTCTAGTTTACAACAGTTAACGAGGATCAAATTTGCGATTTTTCCGTGCTACCTTCACTCATCTTGCTTCGAAATCTCTTTAACTTTAATTTTGAAGGTGATGCAAAGCTGATATCTCAATTTATCATATCAAAATGCCACCTGACGAAAGGACTCTGAGTATGCCCTCAATCATTATCTTGCGGACTTGAACCGGAGACCTCTTGAGCATATCGTTGACCTGTTCTGTTGATTCTGCCCTTTCTCATCAGAGAAAGAAACTATCGGCGCTAATATTT
>JASGXE010018825.1:0-10417 GCA_030068105.1 Sinentomon sp. SZTP_YWyxl
CTCAATAAATAATCTCATCTCATCATCTCTCTTATGTAATTATCTCTCTCTTGAAGATAATAAGATGATATAAACTCACAAATCTGCAGATAATAAACTCATTAATTTGATTTGAAGATTTGAATATGATTTTGAAGATAATTTTTGAAGATAATATTTTGAAGATAATTTAGAAGATAATAAAAATTTGAAGATAATTTGAAGATAATTTGAAGACAATAAACTCATTTGAAGATAATTTGAAGAACATAAGCTCATAAATCGAAAAAAAACTAACAAAGTATTTCAAAGGAAGGGACGCATTTGTAGAAGAGACTTCAGAATCGATAATGTGTGAAATCGTCGAAAGGATGTCGCTGCCAATGGTGTCAATACGAAAACCAAGTAGTTAGAAGTGTTCAGCATTGCAATTTTTCATAGCAGCTTCATTATGTTTTTCAAAATTGTCCTGAGAACACGGGCGGGCTTTAAAAAAGATATTCCGGGTTTCACAAGTCCCAAAGACAAAAGTGCTTTGTTCCCATAAAAACCTTGGTTCTTCTGCAGATATGAGATTTTCTTATGAAAACCTTCATCTTCTTCACTGGAAATTTCGGCTCATATTGTGTGGCTAAGGCGTTGTCCCATTTTTAGTCCATCATACGCGTATTGTGAGCTCACAGAGTGTATAAATAATTAGTGTTCGAATGAGCCAGGTGACCGCAGAAAAGCGAACCGAATGAGAAAATCGGGGAAAATGATCATTTGGCTCGCCTTGACTTCACTTGTGTACTTTTGGAACACACAATATGTGGACTGGAATTGGGACAAACCCTTCCCCTCGCCAAAAAATCAGCTAAAATTTTCCAGTGTAGGATTTCATCTTGACATTTGGGATAAAATGAACAAACCTGGAACTTTAAAAAAAAATATGATCTAATTGCATTTTTGAGACTTTCCCTATGAGGTGAGTACCATTACAGTTTCGGATTGGACATCATGCACAGTTTTCATTTTTTTTTATTTTGACGTCTCCGTTTCACAGATTATCTTGCGCAATCTGTTATTGATTTTGCTATTTTTGCGGAGCCCCAGATGTCAACCAACCGAGTCAATGACTCTGCCAGGAGGTAGCTGAGGCCGAATATATTTTGTGATGACGGAAGGGAATGTGACCTTCCCAAAATCAAACGCTGGCATTGGTGGGGAATTTAAGTTTCTTCCATGGAAATATAACTGCAAAGGACAACCGGATTTGAAGACGAAATCAGGTCCAAACATAATCTTCAGATATATTTTCTACTTCCACAAACCTTTGGTGAGCAAACTTAATGGTTACACATTGACAGTTCAACCTCTTATCTAAACAGAAAACGTTGTCGGACTTCTTTGCTTGATACTGACACAATTTAAAAGACATCAGTGGCCGGAAGATGGCGATCAGCACACACAGGCACTTAAATCCTCACACCGTTCCTTCGCCTCCAGAGATTTACAGTTAACAAGTTCATGATAAATTTGGGGGAAACTCTGCGATTTAAAAGAAATAGCGAAAATTTTATTCACTGCTTTCATAGCAGTCTACCAGAAATTTTGCTCTATGCTGCGCAAAATTATCTGTATTTTATTCCCTGGTTATACTTATGTTTCTCTGCTATTCATTTAACAGCAGTCGATATTTTCACCAAGAGGCCGCAGCTTAAAATGACTCACGTTTTGAATGTATGAAACATTCGAGTATCAATTAACAGACACCAAAATCTCCAACTTTTGTAAAAGAATTCAAACAGAAAGTACGCAAAATATCATGACGCAAATCGGACTCGCCATATTGATTGCCTGTAGAACAAGGTGAAATGAAAGAAGAAATGAAGTGAAATCACGTCGTATCCGGACCTTTTTCTCCGATGTAAGGACCCCGTTACGTTGTCAAAATGAAAAAAAAAACAACAAAATCCATAGCACAAAAGTTGGAGTTCATTCTCGAATCCTGTTGAGAGTGTGCCATTCTGAAATTGATTCACGCCACTCAGTAAAATTGTCCTCGATATCTCTGACCTGCAAAAATTACGAGTTAGCGGAAGATATGAAGTGCAAAAATTACGGGTTAGCGGAAGATATGAAGTTTTTCAGCGTATCTGACCTCACACAGAAATTTCAAGTGCCGACAATTAAACTGCGTTTAACGAACGTAACTATACGTATATCGGTTTATTTATAATTCTCGACTTTATAATTATTATCAAAATGTATTCACACCATTCGATTACTTTTACCAGATATAGTTTTATTTTTCAGTCCAATTTACGTGATTGTTAAGTTGTCCTTTTGACGCCTTTTGCCTTCTTTGTGTGTAATTTAATGTGATTTTAAATGTTTGCGTTTTTATGGCAAATTAAACGTGCAAATTCAATACAATGCAAAGCAAATTCTTGGTAAAATTTTTATGTTGCGGAACGTTTCCCGCAAGATGATGCTATTTTTTTCCTTCACTCTAATTCTAAAAGTCTGACTTTCAGTAACTTTTCAGTGGACAATTTTCAGATACCCAACCATGACTTAATTTAAGATTCCAAATCCAAATTATGAGAACTTTTAAGACAGGATTAAACATTTTCAGACGCTCTAATATTTAAAATTCATTCTTGTCTTAAACTAAGAGATTTCAACAATTGCTTAAATCTTGAAGTGAGTCAAGGGAGACGGTTTGAATTATTAGAGTGAAGAGAGCAGCAAAAAGGTGAAAACCGTTTTCTACAATTTGATAATATTTATGGGGATCAGTGAACATAGGACATGATGCGTTTTTTTAACTGAAAAGATTCCATTCACAAAGGCAAATGGATATGGTCATCTGTTAAAAAGGTTTGCTTTTAAACAAAAAGACTATTTTTATAAAAATGATTTATTTCGTGATTATCAACTCCTCTTTAACACATCGAGCTCATGGTTACGGTTGGGTTTTTTTTGCGAGAATCGAAGTAAAGGAAGATTGCAACTCGGTTTCTGAGTTGGTAACACTACAAAATGAGCATAAGTTACATTTCGTAAACTTATACAGCCCTGTTTCAAATTAAAATGGAACAAATCCTGGGAGATGATTAGGGAACATTGATTTAGCGATCAACAAATTTGGACTTTCTGGAAAATAACCAAGTAGATCCGCAATTGTGTGTCCCAAAACCAACTTTTCAGAAACACATACAAAATCTAATACTAGGCGAAATTATTATTTTTTGAACTAACACTGAATTTAATTTCCCGTTATCCGTCTAATATGTTGGATACCACACTCCGTTTATAAGGACATAATCCCCTATGGAGATAAAATCAGGTCAAAAATAATATTTTGATTACTTGGGCTCTCTTCAATTGCAGTTTCAGGAGATCGGAAGAGGTAGTTCGAGCGGGTAAGAGAGGACGAACGGAAAGGGTAGTGCGAGCGAAAAAGCCAGTTCGAGGTGGTAACGGTACGTGCGGAAAGGGAAGTACTGGGGGTGGAAAGATAGCAGAGAAGAAAGAGTGGTACGAGCGGAAAGGTCATGACGAACAGAAAGGATAGTAAAAAGCGGTAAGGAGTGTACGACTGGAAGAAGTTGCACGAACGTAAATCGTAAAGTGCGATCGAAAACGTATTGTTCGAGCGGAAAGGGCTGTAATGAGCATATAGAGAAATACAAAAGGGGAAAATAGTGGTGCGAGCGGAAGAACTAGCACGTCGGCAAATTTGTCGACGTGCTATGTACAAGAGCAGTGCGATTAGAAAAGGGTAGTATGGGCAGAAAGGAATATGCGAGCTGAAATCGTAGTTAGAATACATGTATACGTATGTTACGGACAAAAATCTGGTCACAAACTGGAATCGAAGTATCGCATTTCGCTTTCTCACAGCAAGAATTTAGTCAGATATCTGAGTCTGTAGCTGAATCAGAATTTTGTAGAATCTACTTTATTCGGAGTCGAAAAACAATTCAGAAATTCCCAATGATCAACGTCAAACAATGATATTATATCCGTAATGCAAGATGAATTGGGGTTGACAGTTGATATGAATTAACCGCTCAGGGCATCATTATACTACTCCTGCCAGGATCGGATTTAAAACTTCTCACAAGGAACATTGGTTGAGATGTTGATACATTTTCCCCGAGAAATACCCAATTGGGCGCAGCATCACTCACTCGCTTTCTCTTTTCCACGGGTTGTATTGGTGTGCATATTCCAGCCTTGCCTAACCAATTTTGGAACACGCATGTCAAGTTTGGGATCCATTTCTTTCCTCTCAATCTGCATGTTTAAGAGGTTCAGTAGCGCCCTGCGATTAATTTGTATTGACTACAGACGGGTCTTCACCAGTCTCTGAAATTTTTTCTCGTCTAGACCTTGAAACTCTTTTCCAAAGACGTTCAAATAGACGCCTGAAGTTTCTTCAGTCAATAATTAAGGATACTGTTTGTACCCCGCTTCCGTCTAATTTCACCCAAAGGATTATTCGCCGCCGCACCGATAATGGCCATTTTATTGACTACCCCATCTTAAAATTTAATAAGCACTTAAATGTTTCCCCCCGTACAGTCCGCGATTGGAATGCCCTGCTTCCTTCCTCGTCCCCAGTTTTTGCGTGCTTGTCATAGTTCTCTCTCTCTCTCTCTCTCTCTCTCTCGCTCTCTCTCGCTCTCTCTCGCTCTCTCTCTCTCTCTCTCGTATTTTATTGTTAAACTAGCTGCGTCATTGTGGACGTTCTTCGTTGTAGAGGTTGAATTATTATTCTCATTATTATCATATAAAATAATATTATAATGAGAAAATAAAGGAATCTGCAAATGGAACACAAAAAGTTTATGGATAATATCGGATCTCAAATATCAATCTGACCCACCGTTCACATCATCCATTGATATGTCTTCCATATATGGAATACCATTTGAGTCAACGGCGAAGAACATACCTTCAAATGGTGCTGTTAACTCAGGTGCCAATCCTTAAATTAAGGAAAACATTGCAAAATCTTTATGCCTGAAACGTCTACACAAAATGACCCATACACAATAGTACCGCAAAGATGCCAGTACGTTATAATTTTTGCCAAATACAAAAATATGAAAAAAAATTTATTTTGTGATATGTTATTAAAAAAATTTAATTCACTCAATTTAATCAGTTCTCATTTTAATCTGAAATCATTTATTTAATCACTGAAATCGGGAACAGTCAAAACAGCAAAATTGCGTTCCATGATTTTTTCTGATAACTTGTCTGTTGCCCATGTGGGCACATCCAGCTCGGGTGGGACTAACCATATGGGGCCGTCATGGGCTTTCCCATATGGGGCCATGTGGTAAGAAATGTTATCTAACACTTTTGTAGAAAAACACCTGATGTGGGCCGTATATACGTGTGCCGCGATAACTTCTCTCACTTCAGTTCATCCATTGATGAATGTAATTGTGGTTACCCACAGGAAAACGTTGGACTTGCTTTGTCTCCAGATGCCACTGGATAGCAGAATCAGGATAAGCTTCACTTCACTGTGATGACAACTTCTTCTGTTTGATGATTCCTATATAGCTGGGGCCTTGTTGTTCGCGTAATTGGTTCTTGT
This sequence comes from Sinentomon sp. SZTP_YWyxl, assembly GCA_030068105.1. Taxonomy (NCBI): domain Eukaryota; kingdom Metazoa; phylum Arthropoda; class Protura; order Sinentomata; family Sinentomidae; genus Sinentomon; species Sinentomon sp. SZTP_YWyxl. The sequence continues at coordinate 5,582 of JASGXE010018825.1, forward strand.
TCTGAGCTCTCGAGGTGTTTAACGCGTGAGGAGTTCGAAACAGACCGAGCTCTGTAACGAAAAGATTTATGTTGCAGCACAAAGACAACCGGTCGAACAAGTTGTACGCAAATGTTAATGCCAACAAAAAACATCGGTGGGATAAACGCCAAAACCAAGGGAGACGTTAATGCCGCATGTGGATCTGACTAAAAATAGGAATGATCGAGAAACATCGAATTCCTTAGACAGCTGAGGGTCTATGTTGTAGCACAAAGACAACCGTTTGAACAAGTTGTACGCAAATGTTAATGCCAACAAAAAACATCGGTGTAAACGCCAAAACCAAGGGAGACGTTAATGTCATGTGGATCTGACGAAAAATAGGAATGATCGAGAAACATCGAATTCCTTAGACAGCTGACGGGAAAAACCTTAACGTGGATCCGTGCACTCAAGATCCTGCGAGCTATCCAACATTGACCCAGCTGCATTAATGTCTGAGCTGGTATAGCAGACCAGTGCCCTCAATGAGCCGCCTGAAAATGCGCATGAATAAACCTAAAAATCGCCCATGGAGCAGTAGATAACCAGGAAAGCATCCAGACACAGCTTTTCGTACTGTGAAGCCAATGCAGAACAACATTGAAAATTCGCCTACACCTGGGTATAGCAATGCTTGTACCTTTCAGGTGGGCCTGATTTCTTCACGATAGGAAGTGACTCGCCTACACCTGGGTATAGCAATGCTTGTACCTTTCAGGTGGGCCTGATTTCTTCACGATAGGAAGTGACCCTGGGAACAGTCGCGAAGCAGGAAATCGATGTGGAATTTTACATAGCGGATCGAAATTAACTTTGATTCGGCTGGATGGGTTTCATGAGTGCCCGAGTTTTAACTTCGAATGAAGAAGATTTTCGCCAGGTCAGCGGGCTAAAATTGGGCGAAGAAGCTGGTGTTTTGAAGCTAAAGCTTAACGGTTCTGGCTTTTCGTTAATTCTTGTTGTGATTGATTGTCTGGGAATATACGAGTATCTTCAGTGATCTGCCCCTTAGGCGGGCACTCTTAGGTCCTCAGATTTTGCAGTCATTCTCCAATGGTTTGTGACTTGTGGATGCGAGAAAGCCAATAAACGTACGTTCGCCAGTGATTTCCAAGATACACATTTTGGCTATTTATTTGTTGGCACCCTCATTTTCACGTCAACTCGTCCATGTCACCTGAAGACAAATACCTTACTTGCTGTCCCATGGTGCAAATAACAATTTTTACAATCATTTTTCGAGCTTTGCGGATGCAACGAGAACGCTAATTCCAGCTTACTCTTGGCTTTGCAAACAAGTTTCCACCAATTATTATGAAAGAATTTCTGGCTTTGCCTAACTGCAAGCACGTTATCAGGAAAAAGCTTTCCTTTTCCTTCAAAGCCAAGAAAAGTCCACCTCAAAGTAAAAGTCCACCTCAACAAAAGTCAACCCAAGAAATGTCCACAGCACAGGGCAGTATGAAAAAAATATCTGGCGTCTGATATTTACGGGACCACTCAGTGTTTAAGGATCTGTGGGTCCCACAATAATTCCACATGCTAAAACCTTTTACGGCGCAGATTTGTACATGATCACTGAAAAAGTCCCTTGACCCATAACTGGTATCAAAATCATTATGGTGCCTTTGCGGCTCGCAATTTCACGTCTTTGGAAAATTATTGCGCGACTGCCTGATAAAGCAACGAAAAAGACCGTCAACGGAGCTCATTTGCGATTGAGATCTGCAACCACTTTGCTCAAAAGAAACCAAAAATTGTATTTCGATTATAGTGAACCCTTCTATGTATGTACAGGGTGATCCAAAAAAAAGTATAGTGAAAATTGTGGGTGCTGATTTGTGCATTTTTGCCCGCGACTGGATGTGGAGGCATGCGGTGTTCGAAAAGTATCTGAAAGCAGCCGTCGTAACGGTTTCTCTGCGGTTATCCAGCGCAGCGAAAAAGGAGCAAATCAGCATGCACAAGTTTCACTATACTTTTTTTGGATCACCCTGTATGTACTGTGTGGCCGACCATAATTCCCGCGATTCTTTTCAACATGGAGAATTATTTTTGGTCGTAAACTAAATTGGCCGACGTATTTGCCTCAGTGTCTAAAAAAGCAAAGAGCACTCTCTTCTTAAATGAAAGGAACTTGAGGAAGTGTCTCGATAAAATAAATGGGATTGACTATTTTGCTTTGTTAGGCCCATTTTGAGTATGCGCATCGACATCCTGGGAACTCCTTTGAGCTTGTAAATTACCGTTGTTGGAACGCATACACCGCCGTGCTGCTCGCTTTGTCGTTGGAGTCGTCCATCGAAGGAAAAGCTGCGAAAAAAACTAAATTTTTTCGGATATTTCTTGGTTATTGCGAAAATATAAGTATTCTGAAAATTCGAAAATTCGTATAGACTGGTTGGATTTATCAAAATTTTCTGCTGAGACCCACAGATGCAAGCTCACTATATGCAGCAAAAATTAGCTGAAGAAATTTTAACCACAACCCCATATTTTTGTTTTTCATCATAAATTTACGCTATCCCCTTTTCTCGAATTGGTCGTAAGTGTAGGTGATAGCAGGTTTCACGAGTTAGAAGCTTCCTAATTGCTTACTTGGCATTGGAAAGGAATTGATTGTGATTACATCACTGTCATCCCGTGATCATTTTCGGACCATTGACGCATCTCTATCGATCTTTACCCGTGAATTCAGTCATGAAAGTGTGTCATGCTCAATTTCATTGTGCATTGTGTCAAACTGAATCATGCTATAACTTTCATTGTAGGATGCTGTCATAATTTTACATTAACTATTCCCCGTCGACTTCGGGTCAAAATTGGAGGCATCAAACGGTGCCATGCTGCGATTCATGTTTTCGGTTTGTTGGCTCAGTTAACCATCAACAAATCTGTTTCAACTTCGTGTCAAAGTTCAAGGCAAGAAATGTTGCCATTTCAGGTTTCGTGCTGGAATGCCATCAATGGAAATGCATAACGACGCTGTACTCATTAATGTACTGATTGCCTACATGGTTATGGTCACATAAAACCGGACACAAAAAAATTCATGAACGATGATTTGGTTATCCAATGATGGGAAGATTCACTAATAAAGCTGCACAACTGTCAGTAATAACAGGCATGATAGAAAGAGGATCACATGCAATTCTCTAGAACATCAGAATAGATCAGGTTGCGAACCCAAACGAGAAGTGGAACCGAAATTAATACTGTTTGCTGCAGAAGAAGCACTGAGAAGATCTTCAGGAATTCTCGATTCGTTGAGTTCTTCACTGTTCGTGCGGTCAGGGACATTCACTGGAAAAAGAAAATGGCAAACAAGATCTCACCACTGTAACTGACCTCTTTCGTAGTAAGCATTAAAAAGTTATTTTTCAGGAATATGATCTATTGCTTTCATCTCTGGCTTGTTGCTGCTGCAGATTCTTAGCAAAGAATAATGTGTGATACACGAGGGACTATCAAAAATAGCTGGGCAACGCACGAAGAACACATGGCAGTTCTGAGACAATTGCGGCTGCCTATGGGTGTCGTTCTTCTATTCAATCAAAGTGCCGAACTAGAGGAATAAGCAAGACATTTCTCCTGCAAAGAAACCAACGCCACACTGAAAAGTTAGTTCTCATGCCTTTCTGATTGGCTCATGTTTTTTTCGTCAGTGCACAAATTTTTTTGGGCATCTGTTTTGATCCCTTATGATGTTTTGACGTTGTGACACCCGTGCGTATTCCATGAGCGGTTAACCTTCTCGATGTTGCTCTGCGGATTACCGTTCTGGATAGCGTTCATGGGAAAAGAGAACAAAATAATAGGAGAGTGCAAATGTATTTTCAGTGAAATTGAACGTTATTTGTGGCCTTCCAAGAAATCCGCTATTGCATGACGCTTTTATCAGCAACTGTTTTCGAGCCAAGAGCCAGAATTGGCCCGAAATCGTCAGGAAATTTACACGTTTCTGATATGTTTGGCATTACCTCTATAATTACAAAGATTCATTGCTCTTGAGTTTTATTTTGTTGTCCGTGAACCTGTGCACTGACGTTTCTGAACGTGTGTATGGTCATATTTTTTGTAGTCGTACATCTGAACTGAGTGACACCAGTTCTGGCCAGTAGATTCTGTTAACATAATTTAAGGAATTCAATAAAAACATCCCTCGTGCGCGAATATCTGAAAATCCAATTCACGAATCCCAGGAATTCAGTTGCTTTACCCAGAATTGCGTCAAGCTGCTCAATAGGTGTGATTTTTTTTATTCGCGATGTGTTCAAAACAGGGCTTAAATTGAATGGGCTCCCTCGGGCTCTCAGAGCCGGCCGCCCCTGGGGGCGCCGGCTCCCGGAGCCGATTGCCCTTCTTCTTTTGAGAGGTGGCAGCCCTTGCGCCTTTGTGCATTTCGCCACCTTTCGGGAATTTGAATACTGTAAGAGACCAGAAGAGGAAAGGGAAGAATAGAATGAAGGAATGTATTCTTTAATTTTTCGGTGGAGACTCCATATCAATTTGAAATACGGCATAAAATGTCCGACAACCGAAGGGTCCAAAAGCCCTTTTCAAATTTCTCTTGCCCTTTTCAAATGTTGGGAGCCGGCCTTTTTTATTTTACAATTTAAGCACTGGTTCAAAAACACACATCCACACTTCAGCCACATTGAATTTGCCTTCATGTCCTCCAATTGTTCTGCTTTTAATTCGACGAAAGGATAGACACTGATGAACGCTTTCTACTTTTCGCCGCGGGCCTGTCCAAATCTACTCTCCATAAAATTGCATTCGTGTTTGAGTATCAGAAACATGCGATCGATT